>VDFB02286612.1:27184-155759 GCA_007258455.2 Sequoia sempervirens
ACTAAAATAATATTACATTTATTCTTCTTCACAACAATCTGCTACCTTTATTAGATCTCCTTAGTAATTCTGCTATGTTGAATGATATTCCATTTATTACTCACCACAAATCAAAGAAGAATTATTCCTTTTATACCTTTATGCCTTCATCTCTCCACTTTGATCTTCTTGAATAATCTTCTTATATTCTTTATTCATTTCATCAATTTATTCCCTCATGCAATCTGCAAATAAACTTCTTAAGAACTGCTCTATATCTACTAGTGTATTTGAAATATTTATTTATCTTTCACATTACAACTCTCACATACAACTCTTACATAAGGATTTCTTTATATTTTCTCAAGAGGGGCAATTGCATCTGGAGACATCTCCTTTCACTTTGAAACATCATAACCTTTTAATACACATGTTACTTAGAACAAATCACTCCACAAATAAATCACACCATTTCATGATGTGTAAATAAGATAAATTTGTCTTATATGCTTTTTGCCTTTATTCACAAAACAAAGAAATCACAACCTTTTATAACATGGAATTGTTGCCTTTTGTCTTATTAGACTTTTGTCTTCTAATGCCACCTTTTCATAAAGTAATATGAATCGCCGCTCTTATTAATTTTAATCGCTTCTTTCCATAAACACTGTCTCTCAAAGGGAATTACTGATCATTATTTAATAATTGCTTCCCCTTAAATAATTCTTGACTTAATAATATTAATCTTTGCCTTTGTATGATCTTATTATGATCACTTCCTTTAATATCAATCACTACCTTTAGTCATCATTAATTTCTGCCTCGTTGCCTTTGTTGAATATTAATATCATTTTCTTCTTACTTAACCATCACTGCGTATTAATCCTTCACAACTCACAAACTAGCGCTATCATAGAGGTTGACCACATTCATTTCCATTTCTACTTTCCTTCCCAATTTTGTAAGCTTTTCCTTGTCTACAATAGCCAATATGAACAGGTTGGCCAACATAATCTTTGTTATTAACCAACATTTGCACAAAAACTCATAGAAGCATTATTATTTACGTTATCCTTTCCATCAAATTATGAATCATCTTCTTTATCATTTCTTCTATCTTATTATTTGCATTATATTGAATATTAAATGTTTACATCTGCATATGATCACCTCTTATTTCCTTGGTATCAATGACAACTTTCAACAATCTTGTCTACTTTGACATCAATGACAACTTTTCTTCTCACTTTTGACATCAATGACAACTTCCAATGCCTTATTTTCTTGGTGCATAAAATTTGGAAAATATTGTAAAACCTACTTATATATTGTAGTGTTACCATATAAGTTTACCTAGTGAACCCCTCTTCAAATCCAATATTCCTATCACCAAGAAAACTTAGGCCTTCTTTTCCTTCTTTATAGGATGGGGTAGGATAAGTCACATGTTAACCACTTTGGAAAAATCTTATGGGCTATGAAAACTTAAAACCTATTATCGCTAGGAAGGAGGACCTTCATGTTATTCCCAATCCTAAACCATTCCTACAAAGCTTTTCTTCATAAAAAAGGATACTAAGTATAAAATTATCATAGGATGACCTTGGGTTCAAAGAATTAAATCTATCCCACATACACTCTTTGAGGAGTTGTTTTTCTTCACTTAGGATAGGTCCATGAAACTTTAACAAATATCAATATTCCATTAAATTCTCTCATGTACCTTTTTTTCAAGTAACTTTTCAAATTTTATCAGCCTTATCAAGTCACTAATTTTATCTTTATATGCAAATTGTTGTGATAAACATGATCAAATCCCTCTTCCTTATATTAATGATTATGATTGTACTAATTTGGTGCACACTTACTACCACCAAGATGGTGGACCTTCATGCCATTCCCAATCTTAAATCATTCTTGCAAATCTTTTCATCATAGACAAGGATACATGCAAGAACATTATCAAAGGATGACATTGGGTTCAAATAATGAAATCTATCCCATATACAATCTTTGAGGATGCTTTTTTTCTTCACTTAGGATCCATAGAAATAGCTCAAGTAAAGGATCCTAGGTCTATGGCTAATAGGAAGATGAACAAGACTATGTCTATGTTATGTATTGATATATACACATCCACAATATGATGTAATAAATATTTAAAGTATGCAATGATTTGTTCCTAAAGTTAATAATTTAATTGCAAAATGATAATATTTATTTGTATAAATTTGTAATTTTTCAACATGGATAAAACTTAACATGTGCATGTTTAACATTTTGAAATTTGTAAAGTATTTATTTATTTTTCTTTTAAATATAAATGTAGGTGGTTCATTATACATTTCAATGGACCAAATACCAAAGTATGAATTTTTATTAGAAGTTTTATAAATATTCAACCCCACTTGAAAATCCCCCAACTCAAAGGGCCCCAAACACCCTCCAGTAAAACCCACCACCCCCTCGACCTAATGAGGCTTGTTTGTGAGAAACTATAAATGAAACATAACCATGCTACAAGAAAAAAATGATTATATCCAAGATATGCCTAATATGCCCCCACATGTAGCACAATTTGCATCTTCAATGTAAACTCTTGATAATTGAATTAGATCAATTGATGCGGATCTAATAGATTCCAAATTTGGGGGGAGGAGAGAAAACAATTCTATGTAGATGAACTATTGTATAGACAAATCCTTGATTTATATATTACTAAACAAACCATAGCCCCATACTTTATTGGCCCTTCCACTAGTGAACCTATCCCTCAAAACAAATATAAAATTCAATTATGTGGTGTAGACATCCACAAATTACGATACATTTATGGGAATGATGGTAGATGGTCTTTGACCATCTATCATATGCTAATTTTGAGGTGCCATTATATTTTTTGAGAAATTTATGGGTCGATTTTGAATTGGGTTTAAAGCCCCATTATTTTGACATCAATTAATTCTAGGGTATTGGTGGAAACATGCCACAACATAGTGCAAGGGAATGTGTTGATCCAAATTGACCCATTCCTATTTCATCCATCATTTCTCCTCCTTCACTTGCTATTCCTACATCGATTCACCAATGAACAATTGTTTCAACATTAGGAGGATTGATTACGCTCTCAAGAAATCCAAATAACCAAGCTACCCACATGACAATTGAAGTTAGTGGTAGAGTTCATTGAGGAGATGGTGTCGATCATAACACCTCACACATGTCGATACCACATTTTTGTTAGAATTACAATCAACCATGCCATGGTCCCACTCATGAATCCACTTTAGGAGCTACATTAGAGGAGCGATCATTATTGGATGCACTATATGATCATCCTATGTAGGTACATGTCACATTCAAATGTTTGTACAAAATGTACATACTAAAACTAATAAATAGCTTGATCTATTTTAAAATTTCATTTATCAATTTATAAGTAATGAATTATATATTGTGACTTTTTAGTGTAGATGAGTGGCTCAAGGACATCATCTTGATTAGATCAATTATGTTTTATGTCGATAACTATACAACTCAACACACCTTATGGGGTAGATCAATAAAAATTGACCTTAAAACCATATGTAGACTTCATTATTAAATATATAGATTTAATTAGTTTCTTCAAAGTATATATATATATTAATAATTATATAATTTAATTCAAATACATGAAACATTTTTACTGCACCTAGGAGGTCATGACGCTTCCATTTCCAACCAACCAAAAGGTGTGGTTAGTACTCCTCCATCATCAATTGTTATGCCCAAGTCATCCCTGGTGTGTAGTTGAAAATTATATTTGTACTTTGAATTCACTTGAAGTATAATTTTGTAATTTTAAACTAATTATTAAATTTATATATTTATGTCCATATGTATGCAAGATGTTAGCACTATTAGGGTAGCTACTAGCCCTATCATTGATCAAGGACAATTTTATGAGTCATTCATACCATTCCAAGTCCTACTAGTAATTTTTTATGCAATTTCTAGGTCTTTTATATGGTTACATGTTTCAGTAAATATACAAGCCTAATTTATGCTTTATTTGAATATCTAGGAACTAGTAGTTGAACTTTTGGTACAAAATTGATAGCTATACCAAGGTAGCAAGATGTGGGAGCTAATGAGCATCATATGGCACATGAATGGACACTTGAGTCTAAATTTAAATATTTAGTTTCATGATTAAGTTGTAAATTAAATATATTTTTTTAGACTGCAGGAATCGGGTAGCACAACCCCCTATAAACTGTAGTGCGCCTGGTAAACATTTTAATGTGACTGACAGCGCTGGTGTGATATGCCCTCTGATACCATGGGGGTGGGGGAGACTAGACCTCATGACCAACCTCCTGCAATAGGAAAGATTTAGCCAACCGAGCTAGGGCCCCCGCCCTGTAAATTAAATAATTTTATTTAAATAATATGCATGTATTTTTTTGAAATTTTATCTAATTTCAAGTTTCTTTTTCTTCTACAACATGAGCCAAGTGCATCTACTTCACATCAAACAAAAAGGCCTCTCCATTTTGGTGATGATAAAACATAAAATGTAATTTGACATTTGTTTCATGGGCTATGAGTTAGATGGACTATGAAATATTTTTATTTTATGTTGACTATGAGTACATTTTAGTATTTATTTCATGGATTATGATGTATATATTTTATATGTTGACTATGAGTATACTTTAGTATGTATTTCAATATTTTATGGGCTATACATATGTTGGATATGCTCGTACATTTTAGTATGAATTTCAATATGTTCATTTGCTTCATTTTGTATTATTTTCCAATTTTTGCTTATCGGAGAATCATTGATATATTTAATAGTATTGCTAGAAATGGTTTGAGACTCAAGAATATGCTTTATAATGAAAGGCAACAATTATGAATTTAAAAAATTGAGAGGCTCACATACATAACAATAATATATGAACATGAATTTATATATTTCAATATGCTCATAATTATATGAAGGGTTAAAATTCATATCAATTGGAGGCCATTGATTGGCATAGATAGTACATACATCCAATGATCTAATAATATAAAAACATTTCATTTTTTTTACCTTTCTACATATTCTATAATTCTTTAGGTGCACATATATATTGAAATTCCACATCACACATCTATACCATCATAACATAAATTTTAATCCAATTGAAGAGAAATATATTTTAATTCCTTCCCATCACTTAAAATCTATCTATATATAATTATGAATTCAAATGCTTACTTTCAACATAATTCATCATTCAATTTCACTTTCTAAATTTTTATGAGCTTTCACACTCTAGTAATGGTAACAACTATCAATTGGTTAAAAGTTAAGTCAATCATGTGTATTTAAAATCTTTTAAAAAACTCTAACAAAGGTCTATCTATTTAAATTTAAGTCTCACATAGCTATGATTATAAAAGTTAGATAAATATGGGTTCATTGTCTAATAAAATGCACTAACAAGCTCTATTTGGGTTAAATAAGTAAACCGCATAAACTTAGGGGGTCACAAGCCAAGATCACAATAAATTTTGTTATTTCTATTTGTATAAACTCTTGAATTTTCCATCATAATTATGGTGTTTTGATCTTAGATTAGTTTCACCTTTGCAATTAATTCTTCATTAAATCTAACATACACTTTCATATATACTTTAATATTTATTTTTGACTAATAAATGTGGCATTGAAGTACTTCCAATAAATAAATAAAGTTGAGGGAATTATAGTTTATTACCTTACATTGTCCTTATTTTCCTTAAATCAAACTAGGAAAGTTCAAAAAAATTAGAGTATTGGAAAAATTGACGAAATAGCCCCAATAAAGAAATTGATCAATGGAAGTTGGATCAAATTTGAAAAACTAATGATTTAAGACAACTAGAGCCAACTAAAATATTTTATCCCTAACTACCTATGCTTTCCTTAATTGATCCAATTTTCACCTCTAAATGAAAACTATTTGTGATCAAGTGAAAATATTGTTCCAAAAACGTGCAACAACAAAAGAAATGCAAGAAATAAAGTAAACACCTAACACCTCAAGATAGGGAAAAAATGTTGAACTTAACAAAATAGATGAAACAATTATACATTGCTAAGTTGCTCCTTTGGTTGGCCCTTTATTTTTTACATTGTGTATTCTCCTCTTGATGGCAAAAGATGCAAAAATATGATGCAAGATGGATGAGAATGCTATGGTGAATGCAAGAAATGCAAATTTTGGCTAAGTATGGCTCAAATGTGAAATTGGCAAGAGTTTGGTAACAAAATCATGAACTCTCTAAATGAGAGAAAATAAGGGGTATTTATAGAGGAATTTGAATTCTCTAGAGAATTCAATGGTTGAGATTAAGCCACCAAGGCCAAGATGAAGGGCTATGGTGAGTTGAGGACTCACAAGCCCTCACATCTTAACATGTGGAATGTGAAGTGGCTAAAGATGTAATGATGTGTAGGTGAGGTGGAAGGAGAGTACATGATGTGGAGAAAAGACAAGTACCTTGCAAATACCTTGGGGGATGAGAAGATTTCCTCAAAAAAGAACTTCTTGTTTTTAAGTGGGAATGAAAGTGACTTTTGAGGAATTTTAGAATTCTTCAAAAATCTCCATGGGAAAAGGGAAAGTAGTTGGGAAAATAAATGTGAATTAAAAATTTGCATGCTTGGAAGAATCCCACAGACAAGACAAGGTTCCAAAAAGGGAAGCACTTGTCCACATGTGACTTAATGTGACAAGTCAAATATTACATGGGGAAGAGTCCACATGTGACTTGATGTGACAAGTCAAAGATCACATGGGGAAGAGAAAAATGAATTTAATATTCATTGGAAGGATAAAAAGAATTAAAAATTTCTTGGGAGGTTGATTAGGCTATTTAATGAAGGATTAAAGGAGGGTTAGGTGGCTAAGAGAGATTAGGGGCCAACTTGCAAAAGTTGGAGGATGTGACACATCCTAATCAAGGATTAGGCACATGCATATTCCTAATGATAGAACTAGGAGGTTGATTAAGATTAAGGAAAAGTGAAGGAGGATGTGAGGAATTAAATAAATGTATTTATTTATTTAATTCTTTTGAGGAAAAGGGGGATAAGGGGGATAAGGGGGTAAGGTATTTAATTATTAACTAAACACCTTAGAGATTTAAAAGAATTAAGGGTATTAATTAAATAATAACAGTATTACTTAATTAATGCTAATGAGAGGGTATTTAGACGAAGAGGGAAAATTTGGACAAATATAAGTGTCCAAATTTAGATGTCTACATTTTTCCCCTCTTTGAGATGGTGTTACGAAGTAGCATCATTTAAAAGAATATTAAAACGTAGAACCTAGAAGAAGATGGTTAGATTGGAAAAGATGCCCCAGTCATCAAAGGGATGACTAGGAAGAAAGATGATGAGAGTGATGATGAAGAGTAGGGTTTGAGGATGCCCCCTCGAGAGGACATGTGGGTTCAAGAGAACACAGGTGTGCTCTCAAAATGGATGAAATGATGCAAGAGGTATATGAGAAAGAGGATGCAAAGTGATAGATAAAAAAAGATGAGAAGCGAGAGGAGATTAGGAAGCACAAATGGATTTAAGGATAAATGTGATGTTTTCCTAGTCAAGCTACAAGCCAAAGTGGGTTGATGATGGATGGAGTGCTGTCGTTGAGGGAATGATATATCCCAAAACAACACGAGGATAGGGAAAGATACATCCTGATGATGATGATGATGAAAGTGTTGTTGATGAGGGAAGGATATATCCCAAAACAACATGCAGATAGGGAAGGATACATCCCAATAAAAAGGGTTGTTGATGAGGGAAAGATACACCCCAAAACAACACCAAAGGATAGGGAATGATACATCTCGAGGATGAGGATGGTGATGAGGATGATTAGATCGAGGCTTGTAACAAGGATGGGGACAAGACCGAGGATGCAATTAGATGATTTGTGCTAGATTGAAATGATGAGGATTGGATCGCCGGTATTGGCATGGTGTGATGGTTTAAAGGTGGCATTGTTGTTTGTGCCACCAAGGTTCAAACCCCATTGGGGTGGTATTGTTGAATGTTGTAATCTGGTTCATAGCTCCAGTCAAAAGCGTTTACCCCTTGAATAAAAAAAATGATGAGGATTGGATTGAGATGGGAGATGGAGGAAAGGCATAAAGATAATGGGGGACAAGATGCTTAGAATAACCAATCAATATTATTCTAAGAAGTTTGAGGAGATGACGATAAGAGATTGGATGGATAGGGGAGGGAGAGTGACGAAGAATAACTAATTGAGAGATGAGAGGATGGGGGATACATGTAAGACAATGGGGTGGAAAATGAAATGCAATGCTAATGCAATTTTCCATTTCATTTTCCATCTTCGAAGCACTGATTTTTGCTATAGCATAAGACACAAGATGCCAGGGTATGTGGAACCAAGGAAAATTAGTGTCTAATGCATGAAACAAACACAACAGACAAGAAGGATATCCCAACACCCCAAATTCACGATGACTTTGGTCTGGCCAGGTATTGGAATAACCACAAGCACACGAGGATACCCCAACGTAACACAAGACCACAAGGATCTTGATGGGTACTACGCGAGACAACTAAGAAGAAAAAAATAAAGAAAAGATCAAGATATGCCCCTATGTTTACTAGTCAAAGAACACCATGATATGATGGATCAAGGCGACCATGACCAATGATGATAGGGAGCTCAAATGATAAACAAAATCCAAAAACATCAAAAGATCACAATCAATTTCAAATGTCCTTTTGCATAGGATCAAGAGGATGGATGGGGTTGATGAGGTATGTTAGGAAAGATACATCATGTTGAGACCAAAGATGGATACTAAACTAAAAGATTAATATGATGCAGGATCCTCAAAACTAAGTGGATCTGATGATACGAGTGGGTCTCATTTATGAAGAACTAGTTAGATAAGGGCATAGCTTGATGACACAACACGAGACACAAGACTGACACACCTTAAAGACCTAGGGGCTCAGGGGCTGATCAAAGATTAGCTTTGCCTACGTGAAAGCGCAAAACCCTCATAGTTCGATAAAAGGTTGACGACTGACTAGGGATAAAAGTGGAAAGAGGACGATGGAGACCTGGATGGATGACATGATGGAACAAAAGAGCCTCAAGGGTGGATCAAATGATCGACCTTGTCTACTTGAAAGCGCAGGGGAAACATAGTTTGAAAAATGATCAAAGACAAATGATGGATAAAGGATGATGAGATGACCAGGATAAGTGGATAAAAGGATGTGACCGATACAATGAGACAAGATAGACCTATTGGAGAAGATAGAATGATAGTGATCATACAGAGCTCAGGGATGGGATAGTTATCCAAATCAACAAAAGATGAATTGGGAGGATGATACAATAGATGGATTAGAAAGATGCACAAAATAAGCAGGAGTGATGATGATGAGATAGATGGCATTGGGTTGCATGGAGGGAGGCCTATAGCCAGATACCAATGACAAGGGATTGTGAGATGGGATGAGGATAGAGGGAAATGGATAACGAGATAAGGATGGGGGGAGGAAAAGGATTGTTTGGATGGATTGGATAGAGGGATAAGGAGTTGGATGAGGAAAAGGTTATTGACTAGATAAGTGGATAGATAATAATTTGGGCGATGGAAAGGATTTTTGTGATGGATGGATAGAGGGATAAGGATGGGGAGATGGAAGGGATTGTTTGCTAGATGAAGGATGTCTCCAAGGACTATGTCACAAAGGAAGATAGATGCCCCCACTCTAAATATTTCATGTAAAATGAGGCATGAGGGATGGAAGGTAGAAGGGTAGGCTAATAAAGGAGTGAGATGGATATGGATAGTATGCATGTATAAGGAATGAAGATTAATGGTAGCATGACAGGTGGACAAGGAAGGTAGACAAATGCAAATAAGGATGACGAGAGTGTGCATAAATTCCAAGAGGTGTCCAAAGCATGTTTATATGTTTTCCCCTATCGATATTAAGATCACAAGGAGGATGGAGGAATTGGGATAAATGGGATATGGTAGATAAGATGTGGATGGTAGGGGGGATGGAGGAGATGGTTGAAGGGGATACAATTACCCCCAAGTGCGGAAGGAAACTGGATGGGAGATTTACACATGACGCTTATTTGCTAGGTTTTCATCATGGTACTTATCCAAGGTGCTTGTTTGCCAAGTTTTCACCATTGGACATATTATTTCTCTTTACTATTTTATTTTATTTTTGATTTTAACTCCTTTTTTTGGCTTTTTTTTACTTTTTTAGACTTTTTTGGATTTTTTGACTTTTTTGGATAGAATACATATGGGGATGGATAAAGATAGGGATGTGGATAAGTGGATTTAAAAGATATGTGATAAGGGTATGGATGAAGGACTCAAGCATCAAGTTCCATGTGCGAAGCAACTGTTGGATGTTGGTACAACCTTATTAGAATAAATGACTTATGCAAGAGGATGAATTAGAGGGATTTGATGTGGGAGATATGTGGGATAATGGATGGGATGTTGGAAAGGGTATGGATAGGATGATGGGGTAGGTGTGTGATGGGTTGGTGAGTTTAGGACTGACATTGGCACATGTGGTGGTGGATGTGAAATGATAGGAGGATTAATGGATGGAGAATGTGGGGATAATGGAGGAGATGGGATAGTGAATTTTGGGACATAAGGACCCAAAACAAATTTAGGAGATGGAGGGGGGTATGATTAGCTTTTGGATTAGCAACTTTGGATGTCATTAAAAAATTTTCATTTGAAGGCATTGCATCTTTTTTTCTTTGGGATCCACATGGTTTTGATCTTTGCTTTGGTGGGCCTTTGTGGCCTGTGGATTTGATTTGGATTTTGGATTTTACTTTTCTTTTCTTCACCACGTATTTTAGAGGGGACATGGGGAGCTTTATATTCATGTGGATGTTTGGATTTATGCATTTTTGTTTGAGCATCCAAAGTGTTTTAAGTAGCAATGGGATGGGTACGAGGAGATGGATGATGTGGAGCAATGGAGGTAGGATTATGGGGATTATGTGTAGATGGAGGATGTGTAGGTATGTTCCTTTGTTGATCTTGATTAGGGGACATGCGAGTGGGATGTTTATGATGGATGACATGGATAGGTGATGAATGGATGAAAGGATGAATAGGATGAGATGGAGGAGATGATTTTGGGATATAAGGGCCCAACATAGACATAGGACCTGGAGGAGACATGGACAAAGTAGATGGAGGATGGGAGATGGTGGATGAAGGGATGTAAGGGCCCAAAATGGATGGAGCAGATGAAGGAGGAATATGGTCGGTTGTTTTGAGGTGATATGATGGAGGAGGAGGGATGGAAACATATGATCTGGTGGAGCGATGGGAAGAGCCTATATTTCTTTTGGAAGAGGCTCGTTGAGGACGTCTAGAGGTTGTGCCAACATCTTTAGATTTTGAGTTTTGAGAAATATGTCCAAGAATTTGCATACAAATTTGTTCCTTGACTTGGATGAGCTCTAAAATACCTTTACTCATGAAGGCCTAAACCTTTTCCTTGATAGTTCATGTTCTTAAGCATTCGATCCATGATAGGATTTTTATTATTCTGAAAGAATGATGCGAGTCCATTATTAGGTGGGGTAGGATGGGTGGCGTATATGCTTTTTTTTTCTTCTGCAAGGAGACCACCATGGAAGAATGTGAGAGTACCAAGGGGATATACAAGTGGTGAGGGGATAGTAGGTTTAGGCGACGATGGAGGATCAAGAAATGGAGATGGTGGGATAGCAACATCTTGATGGGTGTTATCAAGAGAGGGATTAGGTGATATGATAAGATCTGGATTTGTGATGGTAGGAGATAAGGGATCATGCGATGGAGATGGAGATGGAGATGAGGGCTCATGAGAGGGAGCAGTGGAACGTTGAGTGACAAGGGGATCATGGGATGGAACAGATGGGAGACTATGATCTTGAGATGGGCTAGATGGGATGACATGATCATGATGTGGAGGAGAGGGTATGTTGTTATGCTTTGGATCAAGCTCTTGGCATGACTCTTCTTGTGTGGATGGCATGATAATGGAGGCCTATTGGATGGGTTTTTCAAGTAGGTGATATGGAAGGTTGGAGGGTTCATGAAGTTCATGAGAGGGGATTTCAATGATACTAGGAGTGGGAGGAGGGAATTGGATTTGATCATCATCAACGAGTTCGACGACACTCATAATAGAGGACGGGGGTTCTAAGGAACTGGAGAGAGCGGTGGGTGTGATGGTGTCAATGGTTTGACTGGTGCTAGGGGTGGTAACATCAATGATAGGTGTGGTATGGAGAAGGGTACCTTCACTAGTGACCATGGATGATGGATCAGGATGGCATGGTTCTACGACTTCAAGGTGTGGAGTTGGGGATGTCTTCTTTATCATAATTCCTTGGAGAAATTATGGAGTGAGAAACTTGCATACTCTAGGCTTGGTTGGGGTGATGGGCATAGATGAAGGATTAGGTATTGGTGAAGGATTAGGATTATGGAGTGGTGGACTAGGATTAGATGTAGGAATGATATTGGATGTAGGGTTAAGGTAGGGATATTGGAATGATGAATTAGGATTGTAGTAAGGATATTGGGATGGTGGATTAGGATGGGAAGATTGAGATGGCAGATTGAGATACGGAGACGTGGATGACAGATTAGGATAAAAATATGTGGATGTTGGATTAGGATAGGTTGATGGAGGTGTATGATTAAGATAAAAAGGTGTGGATGTGGGATTAGGATAAGGGGACATGGATAGGGATTGTAATAAGAGTATTGGGATGGTAGATTAGGATGGGAAGATCCAGGTGTTGGATAAGAGGATGATATAGATGAAGGATATGTTGTATATGTGAATGGGGAAGGTACTGGATATCCATTGTCAAAGGTAGCATAAGGAGTATGATTAGGCATGGATGAAGACATAACGAGATAGTTTGAAGGGGTGATTGGATTTTGGAAGGTGGGCAGAGAAAGATTACTGGCAATGATAGTGTCAAGGGGATCTATGTCATATTCTTCTTGATCAACAAGACTTTTGTTATCGTCGTCGACATAATTAGGGTTTCCCTTGACTACTATTGATGGAGGATAAGGATTCACGATGATGAAAGGATAAATAGGATGGATCAAAGATTATGTTTGGAAATAGACTAAAGCTCAAATTGGGATTTAGGTCAAGCTCAGATTGGGATTGGATTAAAGCTCAGATTAGGACGATCAGATCATGTGATCCCGAATTGATTATGATGATCAAATTTGATTATCAAAGGATGATTACGATGCTGAATCTACCTCGAGATGGAAGTAGATTGATTGGGTCAAAGGTGATTGGATAGGGATATGATTGGATTAGCTTGGATAGGATCAATTGATGAGATGATTGATAAGATCAAATAATGGATCGAATAGGATGATGAAAGGGATTGTAAAACCCCGTTTAAAGATTACCCTAGGTGACTTAGCATACTGATTGATCAAATTAAAGGATAAATAGATGATTACGACACCAAATTCACTTTGAGATTGAAAGTGGATTGATTGGGCTGATGATGATGATTAACTTAGGACAAATGACAATCCTAAGCAGATGTTGATGATGACAATCAAATAAGACACTTAGGTCAATTTGGATAATAACTTGAAATGAAGTTTAGGGGATTCAGATGGGGAAGACGATGATCTGATTGGGGAAACAGATGATAGAAATGGATGAACGACTGCTCAAATTGAGAGAAGGAGGTTTGGAATAGATGAAAGATTACTTGTAACAAGTAAGCGAATGATCGAGAGGGATGAACAACTACTCAGAATGAGTAAACGATTGCTAAGAATGGATGAACGACTCTCAAAACGAGGAGATGGAAGCTCATAATGGATGGAAGAATGCTCATAATGGATGAAAATTTATCAAAATGAAGGGATGAAGATTCGAAATAGATGAACGAGTACTCAAAATGAGTGAACGAGTGCTCAGAACGTCCATGAATGAGTACTTGAAACGAGTAAACAATTGATCAAAATGACTGAACGAGAGCTCAATATGATAGAAGAAGGTTCATAATGGATGAATGTTTACTTGGAATGAGTGAACAAGTGCTCAAAATGGATGAATGATTGCTCACAATGAGAGAGGGAGGTTCGAAATAGATGAAAGATTACTCATAACAAGTAAATAGATGATCGAGAGGGATGAACGACTACTTGAAACAAGTAAACAACTGCTCACAACAGATGAATGATTCTTGGAATGAGAAGATGAAGGTTTGAAATGAATGAAAGATCACTAGGAACAAGCAAACAAATGATTATAACGACTGAATGAGAGTTTGAAATGATAGAAGGAGGTTCAAAATGGATGAATGTTTACTTAGAACGAGTAAACAAATGATTGAAAAGGGTGAATGAGAGTTCAAAATGAGGAGAATGAATGTTCAGAATGTTCAGATTGAAAGCTTGAAATGAGTAAAAAATTGATCGGAATGGATGAATGAATGCTTGGATTGGGAGACTAACTGGGAATGGGAAAATGATTAGTCGAAATGAAGGAACGACACACGAAATGACCAAACAGAGGACGAAAAAAGCTTTTTGAAGGGCAGGTCCGCCCTTGGAATAGGTTAGGTCCACCCTTGGAGGGTGGGTCCACCCCTGGAAGGGCAGGTATGGCTCTAGAGGGTGGGTATGGCTCTGGAAGGGAAGGTATGGCTCTGGAAGGGCAGGTATGGATCTATAGGTTGGGTATGGCTCTAGAAGGTCAAGTATAGCTCTGGAGGTCAGGTATGGCTCTGGAAGGTTAGGTATGGCTCTAGAGGGTAGGTATGGCTCTGGAGGGCGAGTATGGCTCTGGAAGGGCAGGTATGGCTTTGGAGGTTGGGTATCACTCTGGAGGGTGAGTATGGCTCTGGAAGGCAGGTATGGCTCTGGAGGTTGGGTATGGCTCTGGAAGGGAAGGTATGGCTCTAGAGGTCAGGTATGGCTCTAGAGGGTGGGTCCACCCTTGGAAAAGTTTGAACTAAGTTTTCACAAAAAATACTAAGGCAAAGGACCCAAAACACAACAAACAACAATCAGAGGACAAGGCTAACTCGACTAAACAAAAAATTACTAGTTTTACACAAAGAATTTTTTTTAAGTAGAACGATCCTAAGATTAGTAGAATGGGTATGGCCAACAAATTCCCACTATTATAGGATAAACAAGGTTGCTAGGGAGTCCTCAATATACACCCAGTACGTGAGGCCCAAATTGTGAACACTAGCTTGTCACAAGCGTGAGTCGGGAGCCTTAGCGAGGTACTAAAGACTCAGACCAACTCTTCATGTCATCCCAATGCTTCACCAATAATGACTAGATTGAGGTACAACTTTGGCTCTCCCCCCTTTATATACCCCGCTAGTACGTGTGGTTGGGATTGTCCCTTGGGGTGATGAAATCCCCAAGCAAGTCCCTTAAGAAAAAGAAAAATAGGTGACTCAAGAGGACTTGGTCAGCTACGATTTCTCGTCACCCAGGATTGCCAAATGACATAAGGGGATTGGATAAGTCAATAGCCTACCACAAACACGACACACAAAGTATATTGACACCCTAGTTAATCTATGTGCCTAAATTAATGAGAAACAACAGAAAACAACTAATAAATGTTTTGAACAGATAGCCCTGCGAGAAACTTGTTAGAACTTTTTGTTTTCCATTTTCCACCAAATGCTAGTTAGATCCTCACACAAACACAAACAATAAACGTTAGGGGATCATAAATACCCAAAATAACTAAAAACAATGCTTAAAATTTAGTTTTCACCTTCTAGAAAAAGTTGTTTTGGTAGGGTCTGCCCCTAGTTTTGGTTGGGTTTTCCCTTGGAGGTTAGGTCCACCCCTGGTTTTGGTTGGGTCCACCCTTGGTTTTGGTTGGGTCCACCCTTGGTTTTGGTCGGGTCCACCCCTAGAGGTCGGGTTTGCACCTGGAGGTCAGGTCTGCCCTTCTACTAGGTTAGGTCTACCTCTCTGCTAGGTTGGGTCTGCCCCATTGCAACCCGCACCTGTAAATAGTGACAAAAATAGCAAACCTGAAAGAAAAAGACCCATCTGTGGGTCCCACTGGGCGTGCCATAAATGTGATCAGGTGAAAATATTTTTCTAGAAACATGCAACAACAAAAGAAATGCAAAAGACAAAGTAAACACCTAACACCTCATGATAGGGAAAAAACGTTGAACTTAGCAAAATAGATGAAACAGTTATACCTTGCTAAGTTGCTCCTTTGGTTGGCCCTTGATTTTTGACGTTGTGTACACTCCTCTTGATGAAAACGATGCAAAAATAGGATGCAAGATGGATGAGAAGTGGATGAGAATGCTATGGTGAATGTAAGAAATGCAAATTTTGGCTGAGTATGGCTCAAATGTGAAATTGGCAAGAGTTTGGTAGCAAAATCATGAAATCTCTAAATGAGAGAAAATAAGGGGTATTTATAGAGGAATTTGAATTCTCTAGAGAATTCAACGGTTGAGATTAAACCACCAAGGCCAAGAAGAAGGGCTATGGTGAGTTGAAGACTCATAAGCCCTCACATCTTGACATGTGGAATGTGAAGTGGCTAAGGATGTGATGATGTGTAGGTGAGGTGGAAGGAGAGTACATGATGTGGAGAAAGGACAAGTACCTTCTAAGTACCTTAGGAGATAAGAAGATTTCTTAAAAAAGGAACTTCTTGTTTCTAAGTGGGAATGAAAGTGACTTTTGAGGAATTTTAGAATTCTTCAAAAATCTCCATGGGAAAAGGGAAAGTAGTTGGGAAAATAAATGTGAATTAAAAATTCACATGCTTGGAAGAATCCCATGGACAAGATAAGGTTCCAAAAAGGGAAGCACTTGTCCACATGTGACTTGATGTGACAAGTCAAAGATTACATGGGGAAGAGTCCACATGTGACTTAATGTGACAAGTCAAAGATCACATGGGGAAGAGAAAAATGAATTTAATATTCATTAGAAGGATAAAAAGAATTAAAAATTTCTTGGGAGGTTGATTAGGCTATTTAATGAAGGATTAAAGGAGGGTTAGGTGGCTAACAGAGATTAGGGGCCAACTTGCAAAATTTGGAGGATGTGACACATCCTAATCAAGGATTAGGCATGTGCACATTCCTAATGATGGAATTAGGAGGTTGGTTAAAATTAATGAAAAATGATGGAGGATGTGAGGAATTAAATAAATGTATTTATTTATTTAATTCTTTTGAGGAAAAGGGGGATAAGGGGGATAAGGGGGTAAGGTATTTAATTATTAACTAAACACCTTAGAGATTTAGAAGAATTAAGCGTATTAATTAAATAATAACAGTATTACTTAATTAATGCTAATGAGAGGGTATTTAGAAAAAGAGGGAAAATTTGGACAAATATAAGTGTCCAAATTTAGGTGTCTACATTTTTCCCCTCTTTGAGATGGTGTTACAAAGTAGCATCATTTAAAAGAATATTAAAACGTAGAATCTGGAAGAAGATGGTTAGATTGGAAAAGATGCCCTAGTCAACAAAGGGATGACTAGGATGAAAGATGACGGGAGTGACGATGAAGAGTAGGGTTTGAGGATGCCCCCTCGAGAGGACATGCGGGTTCAAGAGAACACGGGTGTGCTCTTGAAATGGATGAAATGATGAAAGAGGTATATGAGAAAGAGGATGCAAAGTGATAGATAAAAAAAGATGAGAAGTGAGAGGAGATTGGGAAGCACAAATGGATTTAAGGATAAAGGTGATGTTTCCCCAGCCAAGCTACAAGCCAGAGTGGGTTGATGATGGATGGAGTGTTGTCGTTGAGGGAATGATATATCCCAAAACAACACGAGGATAGGGAAAGATACATCCCGATGATGATGATGAAAGTGTTGTTTGTGAGGGAAGGATATATCCCAAAACAACACGCAAATAGGGAAGGATACATCCGGATAAAATGGGTTGTTGATGAGGGAAGGATACACCCTGAAACAACACCAAAGGATAGGGAAGGACACATCTTAAGGATGAGGATGATGATGAGGATGATTGGATCGAGGCTTGTAACAAGGCTGGGGATAAGACCAAGGATGCGATTAGATGATTTGTGCTAGATTGAAATGATGAGGATTGGATTGAGATGGGAGATGGAGGAAAGGTATAAATATGATGGGGGACAAGATGCTTAGAATAACCAATCAATATTATTCTAAGAAGTTTGAGGAGATGATGATAAGAGATTGGATGGATAGGGGAGGGAGAGTAACGAAGAATAACTAATTGATAGATGAGAGGATGGGGGATACATGTAAGACGATGGGGTGGAAAATGAAATGCAATGCTAATGCAATTTTCCATCTTTGAAGCACTGAGTTTTTCTATAACATAAGACATAAGATACTAGGGTATGTGGAACCAAGCTGGATTAGTGTCTAATGCATGAAACAAACACAACAGACAAGAAGACTATGCCAACACCCCAAATTCATGATGACTTTGGTTAGGCCAGGTATTGGAATAACCACAAGCACACGAAGATGCCCCAACGTAACACAAGACCACAAGGATCTTAGTGGGTACTATGTGGGAAAACTGAGAAGAAAATAACAAATAAAAGATCAAGATATTCCCTTATGTTTACCAGTCAAAGCACACCATGATATGATGGATCAAGGTGACCATGACCAGTTATGATAGGGAGCTCAAATGATAAACAAAATCCAAAAGCATCAAAAGATCGCAATCAATTTCAAACGTCCTTTTCCATAGGATCAAGAGGATTGATGGGGTTGATGAGGTCTGTTAGGAAGGATGCAACTTGTTGAGACCAAAGATGAATACTAAACTAAAAGATTGATATGACGCAGAATACTCAAAATCAAGTGGAATAACATAACATTTTATTGTTTAAATAAAGGAATTATGATGTTAAAAAACATAATACTTTGTAGGTTGAGCTTGTATTTTCTTGTTGATAAAAAATATTCATAAATTTATCTCACACTAAACTTAAATTTATAGAAGGTAAGAGGTTTACAAAAGGTAGCTAATAACCGCAACTCAAAGTCATTAAGTTACCAAGTTCTCATACAAACACATAAACTTGAATTACAAGAAGTTAGTAAAAAGAATATCAATATCAAATTTAAATTCCCTTTCAACAATGAGATATCATGTCACTTTTTCAACCAATTACAAGAAAATGTAGTAATAAAGATGTAAGAACAATCTTACACAATCAATAAGATCAAAAGCAAAGGTTGGATGCAAATTCACCTCTTTTATTGATGATTTTTGATATACACATTCAACACAAATATTCAAGTATGCTCTTCAAATGGGAAGCGCTTCGCTTCAAAAGATTAAAAGGTATATTTATAAAGAAACTCCCTCATGTATATAAAGGAGAGTTGAGAGCAAAAATAGGAAAAGCTAACCTAATTTGAGTTATTCAACAACATAGTCCAATTTGATTTAGGACTCATGTTGCTTTTACATGTAATTACATTTTGATAAAAAGACATGTAAAATGTTGAAAAATAATTACATAAAGCAAAAATTGCATGAAAATAAACTAATTGTAACAAAGATACATCCATCACTCTCCACCATCTTTCTCCAAAAAGTCCTCATATTTCTTCAGGGTTGCTTGAACTTCTTCATTATTAGGACCTGTAGTATGCGTGGACATGGAAAGAACTCTTGTGATCGAATCCCTAATGGTGTTGCAAGCCTTTTGATGCCTTTCTAGAACAACTTTCAGATTATCCAAAGTGAGTTGAATATCTGTCAACTTTTCCATTGAAGCTACTGAAAAAGATTCATCTTCAAATTCCTTTTATACCATGGATGTATATTCTTGGATATTAGAATTGGTGGGAAGTATCTTTTCATTGTCATCAAACAATTTACATAGAAGCTCCTTGATTCTGGTAGCAAGAAGTGAACCATTATCTTCACCAATTTCTTGAGCTTCTTTTACATCTCTAATAAGACCCTTGATGACATTGATATTATGTTTTATTTTTTCCTTGATATCAATGAACATCTCTATATTTGGAATTATCCCAATATCTACTAACACATTGAGCTTGAGCTCCTTCATTTTTGTCCAAGCTCCTAAAGTATTTTCCATCTCTTACAAATCTTTAGAAAATGTGTCAATGGTTTTTCCCATCTCTTCCTTAACATTTTCCATGTTGTTGATTCTTTTCATGACTGATTTCAAAAGTTGTGTTCCTTGTTCCATCATCTTATCAAGAAAATATCCAATAGCTTGGAAGCTTGAATGAATCTTTTCTACCTTTTGTATCATATGATCTTCAATGCACACAACCATAGGTTCAACGGACTCAAAAGTTTGTGTAATCTTCTAAAGTACTAAAGTCAACTGTTCAACTCTAGCTTTGTTCTGATCCTTTACCTTCATCTCTTGATCATACTACTCAGTAAGAGAAGCAAGTGCCAAATATGCATCTTCCTTAGAAAATTCATGATTTCTCTTGCCAAGATCAACCCTTGTGATTGAATACTCAGAAATATCTATATATTTAGTAGCTTTTTCAGGAGGTTGTGCAACATCTGCATACTTGTATACGGCCTTGTCCACCAACACCTTAGAAAGAGTCTTTAGCTTCTTTGTGGATTTTGTCTTCACTAGCACTAATTGACTGAAGTTGAAGTCATCTGGAGAGACAACTTGCTTCTTTCTCTTATGCGTCTGATTTTGTAACCAAGGGGGAAGAGGAGAACTTCCTTCTGGAAAAGAAGTCATAGTCTGAGAAGAAGGGGCTACACTCAAAATAGTAATAGTAACAAGTGGAGTGTTAGTTAAATATGCTTTAGGAATTTCCACACTTGTTACATTTTTCACAAACTCTAATATAAAATTATCCAACTCCAAATGTGAAGTTACATCAAACGAAGGAGAAGATAAACTCAGAATACTAGAAGGAGAACCAAAAACATCCCCAAACTCATTCTTAGGACTATTAAAATGGATCCCGAGGTTGGGGACGAATGAATTAAAACAAAAGGCATAACCGAAACAGTGACATCATAAATAATAGTGGTAGTAGGAGTAACAATGGTAGGTGGAAAAGGTTATTCAATAGAAGCAACATGAGGAGTAGTGGTAGACACAGTAGCAACAATGGGTGAAGAAGTAACATGGATTTCTTGTACAATATTATCATGTGGAGACACCTACACCTCTTCATCAGGACCTTCCTCTCCTTCTTGTTCGTTATCTTGAACTAACACCTCCCCTGTGATGGTGGATGGCCCTTCAGTAGTTTGACTCTTTCTCCCTTTCAAAATGAACTTGATCTTTGGTTTAGGGGTCTTGCTTGAGCTAGGTACATCTCCCTTGTTCTTTGACCTCAATTCAACTTTCTTGCTTGCATGTCCTTTAGACTCTTCCTCCTCTGATCTAGTGTTGAGGTGTTTCAACCTTATACCTTTCTCATGTAGCCAAACATTAGTATTAGCAAGGATAGGTTGAAATATTTCTTTGATTGAATTCATCTCCTTCTGAGACCACTATATTGAAGGTAGAGGACTTCCTACAATATTGTTCCTCTCATATGTTGGATCTAGGATGTCTTCATCATCCTCCATACCCTCTAGGATATCTTCCAAGTTAAGGCTCTCAATTTTCTCCAAGGTCAATCGACAATAATCCAATTTCCTAATTTCCTCTTCTATTTTGTAATCAACCCATATATCTTCAATTCTATGTACATAGGTGCAATCCTTCTTGATTCTATCTTTCATACCCCTATAGTCAAATTCAGACCTCCTTTTGTAGGTCTTCATTGTGATCCATTGCATTTCATACTCCATGGCCTTTGCTTTAGAAGATGTGGGAATTGAATATTTGCCTATGAAGATAGGAAATTTGAAACTTGGCAAATGAGATTCCATCTATTTAATATGGACAACCATTATTTGTCTAAAAAGCTCCATGAGGATGATCTTATCACTTGGGTATCTTAGGAGCATGTGAGTATATTCCACAAAACAACCAACTTTGAGGTAAGTGAAAGTAGGAAATTGCAAGTACAAGCAACCAAATATGTTGACCATTGACCACACCTCATTTGAGACTCTCTTGTTTTCCATCTCCCTATCAAACATACAAAGAAATGGAGCAAAGAATGCATCATTGACCCTTCTAAAGTGATGAATACTTTTATTCAAAGTCAATTGTGAGTAATATTGATACACTAAAATGTGCCTCCTATCACCCTCAGATGTAATTCCAAGAAAGCTCCTAATTGATGTTGCAACAAAAACCAAATATGAGTTGATGTAGAATTTCAAAGAAGTAGGAACCTTCACATGTTGCTCATGAATAGCATCACTGATCAGTTATCCCTAGAAAATATGTTGTTTCCTCTTCTTGAAATATGAATGTATAAATACATCCATTCTTGGAAGGTAGAAGAGGTGGGAAAACCTTTTACTTTGCTAAGGAGAGTAATCAAATCATTAATTTCCTCAACAAAGTTACTCCGAGGAAAACTCTTTGGCCATCTTGAAATGTTGGGCCTAGGATTCTTCAACCATCTTCTACTAATTTCCCTTCTGCAATTGTCTGGATCCTTATCATAATGCTCTTGTTCCTTTTCAATTGTTAGATTTGCATATGAATCAATGCTAGGGCACTAAAAAATCAAGTAAAGAAATCAACATCAAGTCAAACGATAATGTTTCCATCAGAATCTCTCACACTTCTATCATCCTTGTTATAATGTGCAACCACTTCACATACAAACTCAGGGTTGTGTGCGACAACTAGAAAGGAGGACACCAATTGAATGTTACTCTCTACAATATATCTCATTCCCTCACTCAATGGTTTCTTCCTAGTATGCTCCAAAAAATCAGACATCTCAACATGCCCTATTTTTGCATCCTTTATTTCATCAATGTTGGAAGACACCGAGGTTGTCGAGAAAACCCCCTGATACTTGTACTTCATGAATTTAGCTTTACTTGGAGAAGGCTCAGACATTGATGGAGTAGCTTTGTGCAAAGTGAAATATTTGTATTTGTATGAACCCCAATCCTAATACCTACAAAACAACATGAACAAACACATTAGAAGATGAAATGCAAGCAAGAACAAGGATTCCCCATGAAATCCATTAGCATAGTTTAAAAATAAGAGAGAAGAATGAAGAACATAATGAAATAGATTAAAATCCTATTAAAACAAATAAACTCTTGATCCCATGGGGGAATTGGTGTCAATTTGATGTGAAAATGGGCCCTTTCCCAATTCCTATGATGCAAGCTTGATGTGTGATGAAGAGTGATCCACTTTTTTGATGCTTGATAAGTGCTCCAATAGAAAAATCTGCATAACCTAGCTATGAACTCAATGATAATGGATGAAAATTGCTAATGATTTGAGCATAGTAAGTTTACTCAAATTGTGGATGCTAGAATGAGGAGATTAGCCTCTTATTTATAGAATGCTAAGTTGAAGAGATGTCCAAAATAAAGCAATGTGGGACTAAGAATTAGCCAATGGAAAAGTGCCACTTGTCCACTTGTGAGTGGATGGAGGATGTGCAAGTTTTGAGGATTGTGCCAATAAATGCATATATTTGAATTTTGAAATTGTTGAAATGACATGCAAGAGGGAAGGAAGAATGCATTGAATGCCACTTGGCTCAAGGCAAAGGACATGTAAGAGAGATTAAATGCCTTGTTGGAAGGACTCATCCCACTTGGATTTTGAATTCAAACTTGAAGAATATTCCTTAAAAGATGCCTTGTTGAGGAAAATAGAGATTTAATAAATCAAATGAGTCTATTTTCATGTGCAAGTGGTAAAAGATGGAGGATGGGACATGAGGAGAGATTAAATTAATCCAGGTTAATTAATTTAATGAAGGGGTTAAATGATGTGACCAATTTGACTTAAATTTGTGGATTTATTTAAATCAATTATGAGAAGAATGTGATAAGGGATTAATTAAATAAAGATTTTTGATTTATTTAATTAAAAGAGATGATGTTAGATTAAACTAAATAAGGTTTTAATTTAATAGATAGACTTAAGATATTTAATCAAATAAAATTAACGATTTAATTAAATAGGATAATTAAATCAAAATGGTCAATTTAATTATCAAGAAAAGGTGACTTAATCAGATAACTGGTTTATTTAATTAAGAGAGGAATATTGATGAATTTAATTAGATAAAGGAATTTGATTAAATGGTTAGACCGAAGGATGATTCAAGACAAAATGATGTTAATGGTTAGGATCAGATGCACAATGTTAATTAGTAAATTTTACGTGTCTACAGTATCCTTTCAAGAACTCAAGCACAAAATATTTAGACAACATACAAGGGAAACTGCAACACGAAGGTTAGATTTTCCAATGTTAGAGAAAATTCAAAGTTACATGCACTGGTGGGAAAATTTTGAGATGTTGCATACAATTTAGGGGTTCAAGTGTAATGGCACTTAAAAACTGAGCATGTGCAAGTGAATTAGAAACTTAGACGTGAAGGTGGAAAATTTTTGAGTATTAGCATGAAATTTGCATTTGAGTGTAATGGCACTAAAATTTAACGCTTCTACATGTGCTTAGTTGATTTTAAACTTTAGATGTACTAGCGCTGAAAAACTGCACTCCTACATGCATTTAAAATTTTGAGTGCAGTAGCACTAAAATTTTGTGCTACTCCATGTTGGTAGATCAAAATGTTGTAAGGGTGGAGAAATTATTTGCCCCTACATGGGGGTATGAATTGTTTGATGTTTGAGCAGTGAATTTCATCGACTTTACACGTACTTACAAGATGGTTCCATACATTGTCAGGAAAATTATCGACACTATATGTGATATGCAATGAAGGTTGTATGGGCAGTGAAATTTATCTCTTTGAAATTTGATAAAACGGTAACCCTTTCATGTATTGTTGACAAAAAATACTGACTTTGCATATTACTTTGCAATGGTCATGTAGGCATAATCGGTGAATTTCACTACTTGTACATGTAAGGTTTGGTTGAATTTTACATGCCTCACATGTACTAATGGGAAAAATTCCAGACCTTACGTATTGGTGAGGGCATCGGTTTTAAGTATCGTGCAACATGGGGTTTAAAACCTGCGATGCACAAAGTCTGTGGGAAGATAAATATGTAGGAATCGTTCACAAGACATAAAACCAAAACTAAGGAAAACCCCAATGGATTTTAAATAGACGTTAGGGCACAGGAAGAAGATAATGGGCGATGAACAAACAACAAACTAAAAATTGAAACATATTAAACTCACAGTACAAGAAAAAGGAATTAAAACACTGACCACAAACCCTATTTACAAGTTATACAAAACAATGAAATACAAACAGAGAATGCAGAAAAATTTGTACATACCCTTGAAAATGTAGATAAATGGTGCAAAACCCTAGGTAAATCCACCCAAATCCTCACGAAAATCCAAACACATAAACTTGAAGGAGATAATCGAGCAAACGACAAGTTCAAATGAGCAGAGGGAAAGTCTAAAATGAAAATAAAAAAGGATTAAAACTGATTTAAACTGACTGAAACTACATTAAAAACCCATCATTAATGCACTCCTGTGAAACTGAAGATGCCTTGGCGGGGAATTTTAGCGCTATTGCTCATTTCAATGCAGTTTGGGAAAATCATGTAAGTGTGCTAAATTTTAGTACATCTGCACATTCATGTGCAAGGGGAAATTTTGAAAAAGTTCAATGGTGTTAGTCATTTTATTTGCATATGCAAGGGTGTTAAAATTTTTTAGTGTTTAATATAAATTGTGGTTGCTGAAATCTGCAAATGGTTAGTTTAAAATAAAGCAACATTTCAACATCCCTATGGAATAATAAGCCATGTTAATCATGCCATAAATGAAACAATGTAAACCAAATAAAAGCATATAAAAACATGACATTAATCCTATCCCATAGTGGATTGGTGCTTCTATGGAAAGAAGCCCTTTCCCAATCCTTGATTGATAAGCTAGTGATGAAATTGCTATGGATATGGAGATGATAAATGGACAAGATCAGTTCTCAAAGAGAATAACCTTGCATCATGTTGTGGAGATGATGGAGGATTTGTTTGAGGATGAAGCCTCTATTTAAGGATTTTCAAATGCTAAGAGTGCCAAACATGGAGGATGTGGGACTAAGATTGGACAAATGAAAGGACACTTGTCAAGTGATGATAGGCCAATGGATGTGCAAAATTTGGGAAGAGTGCCCATGAGAGGGAGAATTTGAATTCAAATTTTGCAAAAAATGTTGAGTTTGACCTTGGAAGGGGACATGTAAGAGACATGTAAGGCCTCATAAATGCTCTGTTGGGTGTACATGTCCACTTGGGGGGAGATTCAAACTTGGAGAATATTCTCCCTTTATGCCAAGTTGAAAATAAAGATTTTTGATAAATCAATTAAATGCAATTTCATGTGCAAGTGGCCAAATCTAGAGAATGCAAGTGGGTGAGATTAGCATTTAATCATGGTTAGATTAAATTAATGATGATTAGGATGATTTGACCAATTTGAGATAAATATTTGATTTATTTAAATTAGAAAGGATGAAAATGCATTATGATGGATGTTTGATTTATTTGATTAAAAAGGTTGATGATAATGTTTATTTGATTTTAAATAAATGACCTTAGGAGATTAATGAGATTACCTGATGAATGGATGAAGGTGAACCTGATTAACTGAATGAGTGGATGCACGTGAAGCCTGATTTACTTGATGAATGCATAATGATAATTTTGCATGTCTACATTTTGCCCCTCTTTGAAGCAATGTACTTTTTGCATTGGTTCAAAGAATAAACTTGTCGCGATCAAAATTTAAAAAAATTCTTACTTTTTGGATGCCCCAGCGGAAAGTACATTGGTACATTGCCCCCTCGAGAGATCGAGCAAAAAGATTCGATTTGAGGGTTGATCTCGCGATAAAGAGGTTCAAAATGGATGGTTATGGATGATGATGCAAATGGGATGATTTTAAAATGCTTAGAATAAAAAATCTATATTATCCTAAACAACTTGAATGTTGATATGATATGAGATGGATGAGATTGATGATGTGATATGTTGTAATTATGTAATGGATGATTTATGAGATGCTTAGACTAACAGATCTATATTATGATGATGATGCAAATGCAATGTATGTGAAATGATCGATGTTTCCTATTATGTATGATATGAATGATATGTGGTATGCTGGCAATTTGTGGATGCAGGATGGATGCATGATGGATGCATTGATGATGATGATGTTAGTGTGGAAATGAGATGATGACAAGAGGATCCAACAAGTCCATGATTGATCGAGACTTTATTAGAGATGATGATGATGATAGATGATGATGATGATGATAAATGATGATGATTTGCTTATCAAGGATTGGGATTTTAAAAGGGCTACTTACCTTATGTTTGATTACACACATAGGTACGATGCATCAAGGTATAAAGAACCAGGATGGCGTTGTACCTAGTGCGATGGACTTTGACTCAACAAGAAGATAGGAGTATTCTTGTTCACACTTGACATACAAAAACCTTGCTAGGACATACCTAACAAAGCAAGTATTTGCCAAGTTATTTTACAAGAACGTCCAACAAGCACAACAAAAAAAATATAATGATCATTGTCCCATTCCTATCTCTCTAAATCTTCGTTTGGATATCATCGAGAGGTCCTTGGAATGAGCGCAATAAGATAAATCACAGTAAAAGATCAAGTACGCAAACAAGCCAATGCTCTTCATATCGCTAGCCAAAAGGATGTGTGTTGATAGGATAAGGATCCAGGGTGATATCCAAAATGATGCACATTGACAGAACGATATATCCTAGGACATGCATTGTATAGGATGATGATGGTTTGATAAGTTGATTGATAAGATGTTGATACAAGGTCGATTGACATGTTTGAAAATGATCAAGACTTTGATTTTGTTTTAAAGATTTGTTTCGATTTTGATTTTATGATTGAAGCTTGCTTTTG
This sequence comes from Sequoia sempervirens, assembly GCA_007258455.2. Lineage (NCBI taxonomy): Eukaryota > Viridiplantae > Streptophyta > Pinopsida > Cupressales > Cupressaceae > Sequoia > Sequoia sempervirens. The sequence goes on from VDFB02286612.1 coordinate 55,272, forward strand.
CTGCTTGCTATGATTGTTTCTATTTGCATTGCCAAAGGATGAAGGTGACGACCAGTTTATTATGGATGATTGATTATTGCGGGTGAAAGCGAAATGAGATGAATGGATTTTTTTTCAAATATTTGGATGTTTTTGACATTTTGAAATGTTTTGAGGCTGTTTTTGGTGTTTTTGAGATTTTACAAATGTTTTGATTTTTGATTTTATGATGTTTTGGGTTCTGAGATTTTATGAATGTTTTTGTGTTTTTGTGTTTTTTGAATGTTTTTGGATTTTGATGTTTCGGGGGCTAATCAAAGATGATCCTTGCCTACGTTTAAGCTCAGAGATGACGTAGTTCAGATTCCAATGTTTTTGATGTTTTCTGTTTTTGACTTGTTTTTGGATTTTGATATGTTTTGAATGTTTTTTGGATTTTTTGATTTTCTGATGTTTTTGGATTTTCGCATGAATTTGACTATTTGGATATGGACATGTGTGATGATATCATTGCTTTGTTTAGGATTTTTTTGAAGATCAAGCTAAGGTTGATTGATCAAATCGATGGATTGATGATGATGATAACATTGTTGAGGATACACAACAATGCAAGGATAGTGTTAAGCAACACAAGGATTGAGATGTCAATTGAATGGATGATGATAACATTGTTGAGGATACACAACAATGCAAGGATAGTGTTAAGAAACACAAGGATATCTTGAGATGATGATTTTTTGATTGGATTCGATTGATCATGATTAATGAAGCTTGATTTTGAAACAAAAGATGTTTGGATGATGTGATGTGACGTTGACGTTGAAGTGTGTGTTAGATGCAACTGATATTGATTGTTTGGATTGATGTTCGATAAAAGATGAAGACTGATAAGAAATGTCTTCTTGTCAAAATATGCCATGGGCTAGTGATTTGGATTTTTGCTCACAAGCAGTGGACCAATTTGATTTCACGTCTTCCAATGTTTAGATCGCCACATAAGTTGGAGGATATAGATCAATATTCATTCCTGAAGCAAGATGTAAATATCTACCCCCAATGTCTAGCAATGTATGGAATATGATGGATGAATGCTCAGATAAGTGTATGGATGGATGGATATGCAAAGGATGCCAAGGATTATTTTGCGATAAGATAAGGTGTTCAGATAAATAATGCTCATTGGATAATGCTTCATGGCTTAGATAATGCTGCATAGGATAGGATCAATGAAAGTGACCCATGTCAAGATGTTTACCATAAGCAACTGTAAAGTGTGCCCCAAACTTCATCGAGATCAAGATGACTTGGATGATGGATGTAGTGTATAAAAAATGGATTGGATCAATGGTTTATGGATGAACGGATTTATTATGGATAAGATGGATGGAATACTCGATTTATAATGGATGGGATGAGATGCTTTCAATTGAACTGGTGCACGTAGATGCTCGATTCTACACATGACGCCTGTTTGCCAGGTTTTCATCATGGTCTTGCCCAAAGCGCCACCCATTTGGTTTTCACTAGAGGATGATTTTTTTCTTTACTGCTTTCAATCCTTTTTCTGATTTTTTTGGATTTTCATATTTTTTTATTTTTTTAATTTTTCTGAAAGATTTTAAGCTCATGCTGAATCACAAGGTGTTGCTGATGTAGATGCCCCTATCATAATGTGCCACCGATATCCTGCTTGAAGAAGTTGCTTTGCTAAGATACGTGCACTTGAATACAACTTTTGGGATTCTTGATCTACTTCGTTGATACTAGGGTTAACTCTATCTTTGTACGCACATCACAATAGAGTGCCTTCTGAATCCTTATGATAAAGGGTCGTTGACAATACATGGTCAATGTGAGAATTGGATATCATGCGTGGAGGCGTGGATGGAGTGTGTTTAGGGATAGGAGATGGATTGGTTGACAACTTGGAATCTTTGACTCTCCAAACTTGGGAAGATGAGCAATGATGGGTGGATATAGAAGTGTACATGGAATTAGGACCAACTGCTTGATACACTTTGTACGTCGCTTGAAAAGCCTGCTTTTTCTTTTGCGAACATCTTTGATGGATACTTTTCCCTCTTTTATTTTTCCCCATAGTTTCTTTGACTGATGGAGTTTGATAGGGATGATCTTTCTTTGTATTCTTTGGTATCCATTTGTATTTGATTTGTCCATTATGATTCTCAGTTTCTTTTGATTTGATAACGTTCTTCGTACTTTGATTCAAATCTTTCTTTTGGCGTTGGTTCCAATTCATGGATGGGATGTTAGGTGGATGAAGATTCATGACATGGCTGGTTGTAGTATTGACACTAGTTTCATCATAAGGACTCTTCGTGCTCCCTATGTTGACGTTTGCTTGAGACAAAGTTGCCCCCAGTATGGTGATGGTAGTACCTTCATGCTTTGATTTTTCCTATTCTAAGAGATCTTGTTTAGAATGCATTCTCTGACAAATGACCAACGTAGAGGACATTGTTTCAATTTGTTGCTCTGCTAACTCTAGAATATCTTGTTCTATCTGACTTGTTTACTTGAGCGGATAATGTTGGACATCCTTATTCATGATGTCCTCAATTTGAATTCAGGATATATCTGATCCTGATGTTGATAACTCAGTTTGACTGTAGGAGTTGATCATATGCTCTTTTTGTGTAACAAAATCTTGTTCTAGCTGAAGATCATCTATGTGTCCATCCATAGAAAGCATCTCATGGGTAGATGGATGAATATGCATTATGCTGATGTGATCATCATTTGTGACATCTTGTATGGATAGGAGAGTGTCCATTAGATCATTATAGTAGCTCGAAGATACAAATTCTTGATCTTGAATGATTTCAGAGTTACTTTCGACATGCTTTGGATCAAGTTCCTGACATGGGCCAGTTTCAAAGGATGGATTGCTTACAAAGGATTCTTGGATGTCGATATTAGACATGGTAAGTGGTTCAATATCTTCAAGTATCGATTTTAGGGTTCCTTCAGTATCTATAACCATGAGGTCAAAGGATGTCAACATGTCTTGGAAGGGACCATTGCTAGACTTTGGTGAAGGATTTTGATCATGCTTTGGCATAAATTCTTGAGATATATCCTCTAACTCATAAGGCAATGTAGAGACATTTTCAATATGATCATTGGTCAATGGATCATGCATTATGTTAACAAGATCAAATAATCCTAACACTCCTTGAAATAGATCACTAAAGAGTGGTTCTTGATGTATGGTGAGTTGGTCATCAGATTGTGTACATATATCCTCAATGTGCTCCTCGAGGGAGAGGTTTTGATCATTGTTTTCGACAATTTTGGTGGGGAGATTGTGAATGTCTTCGACCATAGAGTTAAGTGATGTTGATATTTCTTGAATTGGATCATTGTCGAGTATTGTTGGTGGATTTGGATCGTGATTCAAAAGTGACTCTTGACATATGTCGATTTGATCATTGGATGAAGTAGACATAACTACAAGGTGCTTAGTGATGGATTGATCTTGATCCTTGTTCACAACAGTTGTCATTTTTTGTGTTTGTGCTTGTGTTTGTTGAGTAGCCTGAGAGGCTTGGGCAGCTTGAGAGGCTCGTTGCACTTTTCGAGCTTGTCTTGCTTGTTGCGTGGCTAGATATTGTTGGATGGCCTTTTGGTATGACTGGTGAGCTTTTAGAGCAATGTCATATTGTCTTGCTGCGTTTGGTTTTGGTGGTAGTGGTGGCGGATTCAGAATCATGTTGGATGTAATGACAAGTGATTGAGATACACTTGGAGCAATAGTGAGTGTTTGAGATGTGATGGGAATGATAGTGGTGGTTGGAATGATTGAAGGGATAGTGATGGGTGGAATGACCGAGATGATAGGTCGGTCCTTGGGAGACCGTATTTTGATTTGGGGTCAATGTTGCTGTTTGATTAGATACCATTCATTGGTGTGATGTCGATGGTATATTCAAAGGATTTGATGTGATGGTTTGATTGACGTTAGGTGGATTGATTGGTGCTAGGTAAAGGGGGAAGCCCTAAACCAAGGAATGATGTTGGTAATAGTGGTGGAGATTTCCCTTGGCGCAATGCCTCAACTATTTTGGAAAGTGCAGCAATTTGATCTAGCCAATTTTGTTCTTGATTTTGATCTTGACTCCCTTGATATAGTTGATTAGGCTCTTGTTTAAGCAAATGTGGAGTGTGTAGTTGTGTTTGATTTTGGACAATATTCTGATTTGGGATGACACTCAGATTTGGCATGATAGGTCGAAATTGAAGATTGTTGATGTTGGGAATCTCATTGCCTTGATTTGGAGTCATTAACATCTTGTTTGGATTTTGAATCATATTTATCCCAAATTTTGTTAGATTCATGTTTGGAAAACTTCTACTTGGTATATTCTCATTTGGCATGTAGGGATTTGGTGGGATGACATTGTTTGTTGGAAGTCTCATGCTTTGTTTGTTCGGTTGATAGACTTGTAGGTTTGGATTTAGATCTACCATCGGAAAAGGTGTTCCAAACTCTGATTTGGGCATACTCACATTTGGTGTACTATTGACATTTGTCAAAGGTAATGATCCCATGTATGGTTCATATAGATGTGAGTGTTGAGAATCAATTGATGTTGTAAGGCATTGATAACTTAGTTGACTTGGATTACTCATGATGTATGGATCTAGTCTATATTCCATGTTCCTCTTGTGTTTTGACATTTTTTGCAAAAGTGACCTCTAAGGTTCTTAGGACTAATGATGAGATGAAGGACGAAAGGTGTAAATGATGAGTGTTGAATGTTTAGGGACTTTGGATCAATGCTAGACTTAGGGCTTGATTTTGATTGTTTGATTTGGATAGCGAACTTGTAAACCCTAAGATGTTGGATGTGATCTTAGGATGAACTTGTTCAAAGGATGGTTGATTTAATTAAATGTATGAGAAAGGATGCATTCCCACACACCTAATTAAACAAATGACTTTGATTTGATTTAAGGATGATTTACCCAAGTCTAGAATGATGTTTCCAAGGTTCTAAAGTTGTTTGGTGGGATGGATTTTGATAAATGTTTGAGATGGATGAAGTGTTTGATTTGGTCCTAAGAGACTTAGAGAGACTTTGTTTACTAGGCCAAGGTATTGAAGAACACACTTTTCTCTAAGAGAAATCAAAAGACCAATATGACCAAAAGATAAAGCACATGTGTGGGGTCCAATTTGTTATCTTTGCTTAATGAGTACTTTTTACCACAAACACCCTTCTTGATTAGGTTTCAAACTGAACGTCCAATTTCACAACTTCTTTTGGTCCCACAAAGTGCTATGTGGAAGTTCCAAGAAATTAGGACAAGGGTTGCCTAATGTTGACCTTTGTAAGAGCAAATTAAGATGTAAACCCAATTACTTAGAAACCTCTAAGGACATAATCCCAAGGGTAAGCAATAGTTCTTAGGTTTTGTCAAAGGTATTTGCTCTAACTAAGGGGTTTGAAATTTTGATGATGATGTTGAATGTTGGTTTTCCAATGTTTTCGATAAACACATTGTGTTTTAAACAAGCAATGTAACATCCTAGCTCAATTGGTATGTTTTTCTTGGTGGGCTTGCCTCATGCCCTTCGTAGTAGAAGAGATGATTTTATATGCAACCAAGGACAAAATATAAAGGTATGTTAAGAATGAAGTCTTAACCTCTATATTTCAACCAAGATCAGACATGGCAAGTAACTTCTTGGAATCTAAGTTCCAATGCACCACTTTGATAAAATCGTTGGATGGACTGGATGGCAACTACAAACAAGGTTATTAATGATACAACATCAGGGACATGGCACCTTGCGAGCATCCAGCAAGCCACTAAAGGCTTTAATCAATCCTACTAGGGGCTCTTATACATTTTACGGTAGTACCCCATTCTGAAAGACACTGTACGGCTAAGGCCTACATACCATGAGGAATTGACAGTTTAGTCTTATCCATTTATATACCGGCCCAAATGAAAAACCAGTTGGAGTCGCCTTCGAGTTCTCCTTTCGGATGTGTCTCTTAGGTAGGCCCCTTTGAAGGTAAACAATAGTGAGCAAGCACATCCGTAGTTTGATCGACCTTCGTTTAGAAACAAAGGGAGAACACACGCGATATACCTAACTCACATTTGCACAAGATCTTGTTTAGTTTTAAGCCCAAATCGAAGTGTGGAGGAAATATTTTATGCAACCTAATGTCATCAAAAATACTTTTGATTCTCAAGATCGCCGTGAAGTGCGAGAGAATCGCATACACCTTTTTAGATGAGATTATTTTGCATAAAAGATTACAAAACATGAAAAACACATGTTCATTTTAAACTTTCAAAGCAGTGATTCGATTCATTTTAAGCACCAAAGGAAAGATGAAGATTTGATTGTTCAATTTTAGACCTCAAAACCTAAATTCTAGTGAATTTTTAATGTTCAATTTTGATCCAACTTTGAGACAAAATAAAAACAATGCTCTAGTTGGCTTAAAATAGAAAGTTGAAGCAGTAAATGGAGGCTCTAGGTTATTTAAATAAGCATTTAAAAAATGTTTTTTTTTTTTTTCAAATTTGATGCCCAATTCTCCATTTAAATTGGCTTGTTGAGTTATGGATTTCCTCCAACTTGTCACTCCATTATCTTTGAGAAATCCTATACCCAAAGAAAACAACAATTATTAGTGTAGAGAAATAGCAAGACTGAGATTAAATAGCAAAATAGTTTTTGAACGTTAATGGATAAATACATAGAAACACAACATTAAGACAGCAAATACCAATGATCTTTACAAATTTCAAGATTCTTCTCTAAAGCATTTTCATGACTTCAGTGCTCGAGTTAAAAGATATTTTTGATGAAAATGGGTTCTAATGGCATACTTAGCTTCCCAATTGAACTTTAATATCAAAACAAGTTATTTTGCTTTGACTAAAATCAGACAATGGAAAAAAGTAAATGGATTCTAGTGACTGGCAGCAGCTAAACAATGGACATTAAGTCTCGGATTAGTTTATATTTTCTCCCATCAAACTCACCATTTCAAACTCAGAGAAAGCACAATGATATTTTAATAAGAAACAAAGTCAATTTTGAAATCATTTAACAGCTATCAATTTTTTTTAAAAGGCTTGATAAGACATAATTAAATGTAAATTTGAATTCGACCTTTTGAGTAACCACCACAAAATGAAGGAGCATTTACTACTTGACTGCACATAGAATCATTCAGAATTAATTAACCATCAATGAGAGATGTTTCCACGCAATCTTTCCAAGGACAATTACTTTCCGACAGGGGTGATTAATTGATAGCGATTAAATCAAGGCAACCACTGTAGATTGTAGAGTTTGTGCATTTGGCAGGAGACCACATTCTCTAAGTTGGCTACTCTACAACCAAAAACAAGATTGACTGTGAAGAGATTAAGAACTTCAGCTATCTCTTCCCCTACAGCTGGTATTAGCAGGGTACAGACGTCCAGCCAATCATAAAGCTGCGCCACAAATTTCTTATGAGGGAAATGCTTTAAAGAAAACACGTGCTAGACATCTATGCTATTTATTGTGCAGCGCGGGTAGATTGGAGAATTTTACTTCTAATCTATCAAACCTGAGATGTCAAGTCTATTCATTGCGCAAACTCCTTGATCTACATCATATGACATTGCAGAAGGCACAGGTAGATTCACCAGATCAAATGTCAAAAAATCTGCATCGAGCTACGCTAGGAGGTTTTAGATTTTGCTAAAATCACTCTCACATGTTGCGTTTGGCGATATAGCTCCAGTATTTTATCACACGACCCTTCAATGCTTCCAACAGTGCTACTTCTGCATCAATTTTGCATGGCCTTCTATTGACTTGTGTGTGGGAATGACTCTCGTGCTAGATCTTGCCTCCTTCAAGGTATGTGTCTAACCTCAGTTTCAATGCCCCTGTGTTGCGTTAAGAGGTGGGCGCTCATTAAGATGAACAACAGAAATGAATACCGAAGAAGACAATATTAATGAAAAACAAGAATATTAACGAGAAAGACAACATCGACATTAATGATTGAAGCAACGATATTAATAACAAAGTGTTTGTCATTTATTCAAAATCACGCCCTGCAACGTTAAGATCTTGTCTTTGATATCCCACTTGAATAGTTTGGTTCGACCACAAGAATAAGAGGAATTTGAATACAATGTTGTCAGGTGATGGAAAAAAAGGTGTTGAAAGCTTATTCAGATCTGAATGTGAACCAGGCGTTGCAGATGCGTAGACAAGGCATGTGATAAGGCATGCATATTGACACAGTGGCATCTTGTATTGTCCTTTTGTTTTCCTCTTTCATTAAATTACAATTTTTTAATCATAGACCTTTTTCTATGTCAAGAATTGCCACAAAGATAACCAAAAATCATTTAAAAAGGCCTAAGCAAGGCGCAAATTATTTGTTAGAATTACAGATTAAAAGATCTTAAATGGCAGGCTTCTGACTCTTACCTAGCTTGAATTTGAATTTATCAGGAGCAAGACTTTGGATGCTATGTCGTACGTTCTAACTAGCAAGGTTTCAGATAAGGACAAGTCTGAAAACCAAAGCCGATGCTTCTTTTACTTCTCCAGTTTGCTAGTTGCAGTCAAATATGTATGCAAACCGTGCCAAGCATAGACAAGGCACGTTGGGAAAAATAATAAAAATTTAAAACACATTAGCTCTTCGCTGAAAATGGTAGAGGTATTGGATCCGAATGCCTACCGTCTAACATGTTCAAAGGATAGGCAAAGTATTTCTACTTACAGTGACCAATTTCTGAAAGCATAGGCAAAGTATTTAAGCTGTTTCATACAATACCTCAAATAAACGCGTTCCTATAGACTACAATGTTTGCAAGATATGCACAAAATGGATTCTTTTGAAAAAAAACAAAAAAGACTAAGGAACATTTGAAGAAAATGCCACCAACAGGCGTAAAGTCAAATGCTTACACCTTTTCTACCATCAAGGAAAATGTAAAAGCATTGACTTGGTACGTGAAATGTTTATCATAACGCCTAAATGTAGTCTTAGCAAATGTGATATTTGATAGATTTATGGAAGAAACCTTAGAAATTTTCAAGCAATGCGACAATGAACAAAAATAAAGACTATGCCCTCCTTCTAGCGCCATAATGTGGTTGCTGAAATCTGCAAATGGTTAGTTTAAAATAAAGCAACATTTCAACATCCCTATGCAATAATAAGCCATGTTAATCATGCCATAAATGAAACAATGGAAACCAAATAAAAGCATATAAAAACATGACATTAATCCTATCCCATAGTGGATTGGTGCTTCTATGGAAAGAAGCCCTTTCTCAATCCTTGATTGATAAGCTAGTGATGAAATTGCTATGGATATGGAGATGATAAATGGACAAGATCAGTTCTCAAAGAGAATGACCTTGCATCAAGTTGTGGAGATGATGGAGGATTTGTTTGAGGATGAAGCCTCTATTTAAGGATTTTCAAATGCTAAGAGTGCCATACATGGAGGATGTGGGACTAAGATTGGACAAATGAAAGAAGGGCACTTGTCAAGTGATGATAGGCCAATGGATGTGCAAAATTTGGGAAGAGTGCCCATGAGAGGGAGAATTTGAATTCAAATTTTGCAATAAATGTTGAGTTTGACCTTGGAAGGGGACATGTAAGAGACATGTAAGGCCTCATAAATGCTCTGTTGGGTGTACATGTCCACTTGGGGGGAGATTCAAACTTGGAGAATATTCTCCCTTTATGCCAAGTTGAAAATAAAGATTTTTGATAAATCAATTAAATGCAATTTCATGTGCAAGTGGCCAAATCTAGAGAATGCGAGTGGGTGAGATTAACATTTAATCATGGTTAGATTAAATTAATGATGATTATGATGATTTGACCGATTTGAGATAAATATTTGATTTATTTAAATAAGAAAGGATGAAAATGCATTATGATGGATGTTTGATTTATTTGATTAAAAAGGTTGATGATAATGTTTATTTGATTTTAAATAAATGACCTTAGGAGATTAATGAGATTACCTGATGAATGGATGAAGGTGAACCTGATTAACTGAATGAGTGGATGCACGTGAAGCCTGATTTACTTGATGAATGCATAATGCTAATTTTGCATGTCTACATAAATAAAGAAAAAATATAAGACAAATATATTAATAAATATAGGATATACATTACTAGAATTTTTCAATTGGTCAACTAGTACCCAACAAAGCATTCATTCCAAGTCCCTCTAGAAATAAAAAATAAAATTGATTTGTTGAGTAATCATAAAGTAATGGTTGAAAGCATTTTCCTTTAATGCATTATTGAATAAATGTGTTTGCAACAAATCAAATAAGTTAATATTGAATTTATCAAGCATATAAGAATTTAGAAACTAAAGCCTTCCCAATATACATTTCTCAAATCATAGTATCCAATGGCACTGGATCTAGGCTAATAATTTTGACATATACCAATTTCTTGACTAATGAAACTACACAAACAAAAATCCCACTCATTCATGCAAATCCTAAAAGGATTAAACTACCAATATTTTGCATGGTTTTCTACCCAATATTGCTTCTAAATAATTTTTTTTTCCAACATATTTTGACATTCAAATAAAATGAATCCAATCAAAAGCATAAGCCATAATCCAAAGATATGCTTCCAACCAATCATCCCTCACTCATTCATGCAACTCCTAAAAGGATTAAGCTACCAATATTTCCCATGGTCTGCTACCCAATATTACTTCTAAATAATCCCTTTTTTCCAACATATTTTGACATTCAAATAAAATGAATCCAATCAAAAGCATAAGTCATAATCCAAAGATATGTGTCTAACCAATCATCCATAATTTTTGAATGTATAAATAATAAATAACACCTCTTTGTGGCCAAGCTTTTAATTTTTTAGTATATGTTTCCACTTTTTTAATAAATGGTAAATATTTTTTATTGGAGCTATGAACCAATGAGACCAGATATCAAGGACCTCATCTCTAACATAAATACTTAGCAATAACACCCCAATAGGGGTTTGAACCTTGAAGGTAAGAATCACAACACCACAATTTAACCATTACACTATGCCATTACTAACTAGTATATGTTTCCACTTAAAACTATTAGTGAGATGGAAATTTTGATTACATGCAAGTTACCATAAATTATCCCAAATCCTAGCATTGGGTCCAAGCCAAAAAATTGATATAAACCAATTCCTTGACTAAAGAAACTACACAAACAAAATCTCACTCTTTCATGTTACATGGATTAAATTGTTATTATTTCCTATGCTCCACCACCCAACATTGCTTCCAATGGTTGAGTGTCTAGTTAATCACTTTTCTCCAACATATTTTAATGCACAAATTAAATTCAATCTAGTTTCAAAATCATAACCCAAAGATTCACATAGTGGCGAGTACTTGCCTTTATAGTATAGTAATAATAATATTTGTTGGCTAGTTGATAGATGAGTTATGAAATATTAATTCAAGGACCTGATAATAGTTTGAGATCAACATATTCTTGCAAGTTATATGTATCAAAATTTTATTAGGTCAAGGAAGATTATAGTTGTTAAGGTCAGTGTTGGCTTCAATTTTGATTGGCATCAAACACAACTATGACTAGTATAGTTGAAGATGAGTTTGTTTCTTAGAAAAAATATTTGTTAAATATTAATGAGCAAACGATTTATTAGTAATGATTCTTCATAGATTGATTGGTTGATTTCGAATTTGATATTAAAACATGCAGTGTAGTTGAGATAGTTTGTTTTTATAATAAATATTTGTTAAATATAGATGACCAAAGAATTTGTTGTTAAAGTGGCTTCACAAATTGATTAGTTGATTTATGATCAATAAAAATATAGTTGATAGTAATTAATTAAAGAGAAAAACAATTGATTGTTGTAATTACTTTGCAACATAGTTGAAAGTATTTTACAATTGTATTTGGCTAATGAATATCATAAATATTTGGTACAATATTTGAAACATTATATTAATTTAAAATTATAAAAATGTAATATTGAAAAATTATAAATAATTTATTGGTTTTTCAAAACTAAAAACATATAATTATCAATATTATAAAAAAATTAAACCAAATTATAAATTAGTATATATAGTAGGTATAATTTTTCCACGGTTTGTGAAAATTAGTTATGAAAGCTTATGGATTCAACTGTGTATGTTTATTTTGATCGACATTTCGAATCACACTTAGTGATTCATCATTGGGAAGAAGAGAAAGATGATGAATCACTGAATGTGATTCGAAACGTCAATCAAAATAAACATACACAATTGAATACATAAGCTTTCATAACTAGTATATATATTTTTATTATTATAAAACTTAATTTACATCCATAAAACTAGCAATAAAAATTGAAGGCCACTCCAAGTTGTCCATTACAACTGATAAATTTGGATGAATTAAACCAAAGTCTTCATATGACTACCAAAGTAAACCTAAAGACTAGGCAAGCATAACCCCTACCCAAACCAAAGACAAAAAACTTCATAAGAAAACACAAGAAAATGTGGAAAAGGAACAATTACATAGGCTCCTTCCCAGCATCATGGATACATTCACACATCCAATTTAAGCATTTAGGCTCGGTATCAACATCATTCACTATAGCTTCTTTAGTGTCTTCATCCTTTGACTCGCAACACCTTGAGAATAGAGAAATGGTTTCCTCTAGAAGGGAAACCTGAAGCTTTTTCGCCAAAGCCTCCACTGCAATCTGTAGATAAATCTCTCTTTTTTATAGCATGCAAATGATCCAAAAGACAATTAAAATACACTTGACCTTGATATAAAGCATTGCCCATGTCATAATGGAGGGAGGAGCTAGTAGCAATAGGCAACATAGTCGCCCATGGCAAGGTTCAATGTCTAATAAAATCTTCCAATCACCTCATAAATGTAAACACCAGGAGACCCCCACCTCTTCACTAGCTCCCAGATTCTAGTCACCTTTTTCCTCAACACATGGTCTCCAATTTTTCTATTAGGATACATCATAAATCTCACCACGAACTTCTCACAACACCTAATTTTTTCATTTCATTGATTCACTAGCATCATGACACCCCTTACCATGATTACCCCCCCACCATCTTATTGCCATGGGAAAATGAACTAGAAGCTGCCACCATCACAAAACACACCCACCAAGACTACCAAAGTGCAGTAACAAGAAATAAAGAAAGAAAATCCCCCAACACCCACAAAAGGTTCACACCACACACAACCATACTGAATTTCCACATGCATCACACTGCCAAATGTCTCTTCGAGTGTCAAATTGTCCCATTATCAAGGGGGTAATTATGCAAGTCCTTCCCGATAAGGTGGATGGACACCATAGCGAAATCTTGCCACAAATAATAGAATTTTTACCCTCTTGTCTCCTAAGCTCCATACCTTTAGTAAAAGAGTTTCCTTTCCTTCCTATATGTGAGATGCACATTTCATCAAAGAATTGCAATCTAAGATAAGCCTCTTCAACAATAGCTTTAGTCTCCAATTCTCACATCTATCTCCCTTCATAGCAACCATCATCAGTTTAGAATCCCCCTCAATCTACAGTTCCTTCCAACTTTTACCTTTTGACAATCATCATACCCTAAAGCAAGGCTTCACCTTTTGTAATGTTATTTGTCTTTCTTCCAAAATCAAGGGCGTAAAGCCCCAAGCATTAACCCCGATAGTCACAAAAAATTCCTCCACCACTAATCAACCTTGGGTTGTTCTTAGCAACCCCATCAAAATTAAAATTGACCCAATCCTTGGGATAGGCCCAAGAGCACAAGTAGTCAGATGAAGAATTTTGTAGCATATTACTTCCATCAATCCAACTAAATCTAGGCCACTTTGTAGCCATGTGGGAATCATCTTGAAGGATGGCACTGAAACCATCTTTGTGGACCTCCCACAATTCATCGAGAATAGTTTTGATTCTATCCCAAAATTATTCCATTGATCCAACCTTATCATGGAAGATTCTTCTATTCCTTTCCAACCAAAATAGTCCACACATCTAAAGTAGGAAATTAGTTCAAAATAAATTTTAAACCAAAACTCTTGATGTGAAATTCCCAGTAGGACAAAAGGCTTAGAATATGCTAGGGAGATACCCACGCCATCTCCCATCTATTTAAGAACCAATTTCAAATCCTCAAGGAAAATTCACAATGCATGAATAAATGACCATTTGATTCCAAATTTTTATTACATAGGATACAACAAGAAGGCCCTTTTTTTCCAAAAATTTGGAACCTATTCCAGGTAAGAGCATGTCTCTTTGAAGTAACCCACAAAAAAGTATTTGACTTAGGAAAACCCTGTGTGAACTATATTTTCTTGTCAATTCTAATTGAAGGGGAGGCAACATTTTTAGAGACCTTCAGGAAGGAAAAATGGATAATGACCTATTCACTACCATCCTCATACCAAATTAGACAATCCTCTCGATCCTGTGTCAAGATAAGCCAATTATCCAACTTCTTATAAATCTCCTTAGAACCATGCTTTAAATCAATGGCTAGAGAAACAATTGGATATTAATGTGGGGAAGAGCCACCTCTTTCCTAATAGTCCTTGACCCAAACACCAATGCTCTCTTCAAAATGGGAAACAAGGGGAGATAAATTTTGAATACCTTGAAGAGGTTTTTCTTCTAACCAACGATATTTCCAAATTTTGATTTTATCACCTTTCTCCATCTTTCATATAATATTAGTGTAGATCACCTTGCAACAAGATTTGATTAAGTTCCAAAAATTGGACCTTGGGGGAAGAGAAATAGATTCCTTGAAAAGGTTGTCAATATCTCCAACAAGATACTTAGATTGGATCACCTTGCTCCAAAATTTATCTTATTCCTCATAAATTATCCATCAAAGATTGGATCTTAAGGCCAAGTTCATATTTTACATATCCTAATCCCAAGGCCACTAAGAATTTCATAAATACAAACCTCATCCCAACAAACTAAGTTGTACTTTTGAGATTTTTCACTTTTGCTCAAGAGAAAAAGTCTCTACATAGCCTCAAGACTCTTGGCCACTATGTTTTGATTTTGAAAGGAAAACATAGTATACATTGGAATAGAGGCTAAAGAGGCCTTAATAAAAGTAATTATTCTAGCCAAGGAAATCCATTTCCCTTTCCAAGAGGCCAATTTGTTGTGAATTCTATCAATAATACCTTTCTATTCTAACTTTAAGGCTCTTTTATCCACTAAACGCACACCCGAGTACTTACTAGGAAGGGACTCCATATCAAATCCCAAAATCCTCTATACATCCAAACTCTCATAGAAACTTTCCTTCAAAAGAAATAATATGGAATTGTTGGTATTCATTTTTTTCCCCGCAACCTTTTTGTAAAGTGTCAAAACCATCTTCATCATTGTTGGTGTAAATAGGTATTTTACCTAACTAGTTAGTGGGTCTTATTTGCATGTTAAGACCACTTAGGTCCTAGGAATATTTCTAGAAGTCTTAGTTGTCTAGATAAGATCTTATCCAATCTTATATTTTAACTTTTATTTAATTAGTGTCATAGATCATTTAATAATGACACGAGTCATTTAATGTTTTTCATTAGATAGTTCATCACATCTTGTCTATATAAGCAAGTTCATCGAACATGACTGAGATATGACACTCAAGGGTGGACCTTGGTGTATGGGGAATGTAGGTCTTTATATTTGCACTTGGTCTTTGGGTTTTGATTCTCATTCTGAAATGATATGTGATGTTCCGCTCTAGATTATGATGTATAAAATCCCTCAAGAACTTTGTTTGGAAGATGTTTTCAAATTGATTGGTGATTCCTTGGGAGAGTATGTTTTTTGCTCAAACCTGACTAAAGGAAATCAATTGGCTACATATGCTAGAACTCGTGTTAAGATGAACCTCTGTAAGTTAATTAGGTATTTCATAAATTTGGCCTTCCACTCTGGATTATGATGTATAAGATCCCTCAAGAACTTTGTTTGGAAGATGTTTTAAAATTGATTGGTGATTCCTTGGGAAAGTATGTTTTTTTTCTCAAGCACAACTGAAGGAAATCAATTGGCTACATATGCTAGAATTTGTGTTAAGATGAACCTTTGTAATTCAATTACGCATTTCATAAATTTTCCCTTTGTCCTAGGTGTATGAACTCAAGAGTTGGATTATGAATGTTTTACCATTAGGTGTTTCAATTGTTGGAAGGTGGTCCATATGGCTATAAATTGCATGGAGGATTTCATTCCATCCCAAAAATATTTGAGGGCTTCTCCTACTAGGTGCGATGGCCTACCTTGATTGGCCCCCTTGGATTGTTGTTTCTCCCCTCCTCATGGTGTCCCTTCTTATCCTCCACATACTATGCTCAAAGATGTTGGTACTTTGGTGTCTTTTGTCCTTGTTTTGGAACCTATGAAGTTAGGGCTTCAATTCTAGGAAAAAAATTCTATGACTCAAGTGCTCACAAAAAATTAGCAAAGGCTATAGATGATCAAAAGGCCCATGGAGGTGAAATGGAGCTTATGGCATACCTCCTAGAAGATTAAGAGAATATAGAGGATTAGAGCATCACCATTAGAAGGGGGTGATGAAATGGAAACAAATTCATCCCTCAAGTTGATGCTAGGGGTTGGAACAAGGGGAGAAAGATTGATGCTAGCAAAGCCAAGATGAAGGAATTAGAAGATTTGGATAATGGGACCTAAGATTCAATGAGGAAATTTGTCAAATCTGGAGGTGAGCACCTCCCTGACTCAAAGAAGCTATAAATATCATCAATTAGAACATTTGTGGCCTTAATGGCTCAAAGAAATGTCACCTTCTAAAGTGGATGACTGAGGACTAATTGTATGAGGCTTTAATTCATGACATTGAGATGTTTATGGATGAGCTCAAGGGAATCATGCCTCAAATTTGGAGAAATGGGAATGGTGAGTTGATGGATGTCGAAGTTATGAGTAATGGTATTTTGATTTTGTAGTCCATAATAACAAACTCTTAGGTATAGTGGTTTCTCAAAATCCAAATTCTGGTTATGTTAAGTTAAATGATGTATATGACTTGGGTTCCTTTATGCTCACTAATATGTATGCCCCTAATAATGTGGGGAAGAGAAAAAAACTAGGAGGAATTAAATAGTCTTAGAAAACAAAATCAAATAGAAAATTGGATTGTGGGGTGATATTTCAATTTCATTTTTTTGTTTAGAAGAAAAAAAAAGGTAGTAAGGCTTCCCTTACTGGTGGAGCCTTGGATTTTAGGAATTTTTGCACAAAGATGGCTCTTGATGATATCATAATTAAGTCTAGTTGGTTCACATGGAGGAATATAAAAACATTGGAGGATAATATTTTAAGAAATTTGGATAGGTTTTTTATCTCCTCAAACTAGAAGCTTTCTCCTTTTTCCTTTAGCTAGAGGGTTGTGCATTACAATGGTTTTGACCACTGGCATGTAGAATTGGAGATTAGTGATCTCGAAAAAAACTTTTAGGGGAACCTTTCAATATGGAATACTTTTGGTATGAGCATTCAGAGTTTAAAGAGGCTCTATTGAATTGGTGGGGGGAATAAATTAAAGGATACAAGTGTTTTATTTTGTATAAAAATATTGTAGGTGTTAAGAAGAAGGTCAGAGTCTAGAACATGAAAAAAAGGGCAATCTTTATGAAAAAAAAAAGAATTTTATTTAAGTGGATATGGTGGTGATTGAGAATGATATTTCTAGCAATAGAATGATTGAGGAATTGAGGTGTAAGGAAAGAAACACTATGGAAGAACTTATCAAGTTGGTAAGGATGGAGGAAATATTTGGGTAACAAAAATCAAGAATAAATTGGCTCAAAGAGGGAGACAGAAACACCAAATTCTTCCAATGTCCACCAAGATTAGAATACAACACAATAAAATTTATTGTATTACCTTATCTTTTGGGAACTTGATTTATGATATGAAATCTATCAAAAAGGAGAGAGTTAAATTTTTCTAGGAGGTTTTCATTGACAAGACCTAGGTGGATAGGGATGTATAAGAAGAGAAATATTCCCAGCCTATTAAAAAATAACCAAAATGGCATGCTCATGAAACCCTTTTGGTTTGATGAAATTCATTCCACCACCTTCTCCTTGGTGTTGGCCTCCTCTAATGGTTCAATAACTAAGCCCTGAGAGTTGTAACTTAGAGATTAGACATCTGCACTAAGTAGCTATCTTACTCATCATGAAGGTGCATTTCATTGTCAACCTAGGGACATAAACTTGAAATGGGTCAACACTGTATGTGCACTAGGACTCCACTGCAGTCATCCTTAAACTAGAAAATAAACAGTACTAAAAATAAAATGTTGGAAAGAAATTAATATAAACACTGAGCATGAATCAACAACTACACTGAGCATCAACAACTGGATTGGAAATGGATGACATAAATAGAAATCTCAACAAATAGATAGGAAACTACTATGTATGCCTTGGTTGCAGGAACAATCACATAATAGAGTTCCAGTGGCTGGAGGAATAGACAACTGCTGAAACCGAAACTAATTACTGAACAAAAGAATAAATTTTAAACTAAATGGGTGGAATTCTCACCAATTGGGCCCCCTTGAGTGAGTCTTAAACTAACTTAGATGCAACAAATCATAATATCATTTTATTCCTTGAAAACATGATTACAACATATCAACAATATGACTGTATTACTTAAACTAGAAATGCAAGTACAATCTCATAACATCCAACCTTATGAAAAGGGGCATCTGACCATTATTTATAGAGGAAAAACTTCTAATTAACCCTAACTACCTAGGCAGTTGACTCCAACAAAATAGGAGGATGTCATTTATTGAAAGCATAGAAAAGAGAGGGAGGAAGTTATGCATGTGCCAGATTTGGTCAAAGCAGACTTGCCCCAATGAGGATCCAGCACAACACACTTCCTAGATTTTCTCAACTAACAAACATGATCGTTTAAAAGGTAGTTACAATATTTCATTCGAGCTAGGAATTTCCCTTCATTGGAAGTTTCCATCCATTGAGAGTTTTCCCTCCTTTGACCTCTTAATGACCATCTTTTTTACTTCCTTAGCAACCGACCAACTGGTAGGAGTTTCTTCCACTTTGCAAGCTTTTTTTACATCAACATCTTAATATGAACTTGCATAATGACATTAGCACACACAAACAATTTCATATCCATAATTACCTTAAAGTAACATTCATTCAACCACATGTAAAATTAACATAGATAATTCACATAGCATGTTAATGTCATCAAAAGTCACAAGGATAAGTTTATGCCCAAGGTTTATGGATTTAAGGAAATAACATGGAGAATGTCAATAACCAGGTGCCAAAGTCTATAGTATTAACACCAAATATATGATAAACCCTATCAAAATTGAGCCATTAATTGGACTCATCATCCCACCAACCTAATGTTTTGTTGGTCCTCTAACCAAGGGAGCCCTATTTCTTTTCCTATTCAAAGCTCTAAAGTCACCAACTACCAATTGTCCTAGATCAGTCTTTGCAATATCTAAATTGGGATCCCAGTAGAATCCTTGCTTGTTTTCCAATCTGCTCCACCTTGGCCTTTCTGTAGCTATGTCATACTAATAATATTTGTAATTTGGTACTGGCCACAACAAAGTAGGTGGCTGAAATGTCAATGGAAGCCAATATTATTGTCTCACCCTTCCAATTTGTATGTACTTAGTATTGTTTACATGTTGCAGCATAATTTTGCAAGGAGTGGGGTTGAACTTGTTTCAACTGATCTATCAAACTATTCCATCTCTGTGATAGGTACCCCATTATTGTTTTCCCTGTAGTATCAACTACCTACTCATATTCTTGATATGCTTCTTCCCTAATAGGCATGATCCTATTTTTGTAGCTCGGGCGATAAAGAATTTTGTGTCATTTATAATAAATGTCTGAAGGGTTGTTGGATTTAGCTCTAAGAGACAAGGGGGTATGAAGTTCTCTTTCCCTATAAGTTCTAAACTACTTGCCCCAACTAATTTCATTCTGGAACCATGACATGAATGCCCTCAAATGGATATCTCCAATGTATAGTAATGGGTTCCAGTCATGATCATTAGGCACAACATAATTATGTAAGTATAATTCACACAACATATTTTTAACTTCAAGAGGAGAAGATTGGTAGGCTTGGAAAAACTCATGTGGAGTTTCAATAGAAGGGCTTAAACCTAAAATAACCCTTGACAACTTGAAGGAAAGATGTCACTCCTTCAAATGTAGTGCATATACTCTCAGAGGAGTTCTTCATGCCATCATCTGAGGTACTAAAGCTACCACATTATCTACCTTATTCTTCAAGACAACAATCTCTACATTCTTTTCTTCAATTTCTGCATTTTTCTTTTTGACTTCTTCTTGTAGCTTGTGTCTTTCCTTTTTCCACTCCCCTTTCCTTTGCATTTCGCTCCATAAGTTCAAGGCTACAAGATCCCATGAAAAAGTGGGAGGTTTATGTTTTCCTACCAAGATATTTCCTCACACCAGTTCTTGGTATTCAAATAGTACCAATTACAATGATTCTTTTTGTTCATCTTGCTCTGGTTGTAGTGGTTCTTGATTTTCAACCTACTCTTCAACAACAAGAAGCTCTACTAATCTAATGTTTGCTTGTTCCTCAAAAATTTCTTTCACTTTAACATTTACCTACCCTTTAGGAGCTTCTGTCTCCTTCCTAGGTGTTCTTTTGAGTCTAGGGCTTCTTTTTGGAGGCATATTAGTAGTTGGTTCAACTGGTTTTGATTTCTTTGGAGAGATTTTATGTTTTTCTTTGGATATAGGAAGACCAGTGTCATCAGCTTTCCACTTCCTAGGGCTTGGTGTTACTTTTTTTGGCAATGGCTTCTTGGCCTTCCCTTTCCTACTTTCTACCTCTCTCATTTGTGCTTCCTCTTTCCTAAGGGAAACCCTAGTATGAATTGGGATTTTAGGAAGAACATTGGCATTAGCGTCTAAGGATGAACTTTCTTCATTTGAATACTTTGATTCAAAGGAGTCAATTTATATTGCTGATTTGGTTGCAAGAAGGTTTGTGCTAGGGTTTGTATTAGAGGTTGAAGCTCCAGGAGTGGTTTTAGTAATCCTCTCACCTCTACTAACTCTACAAGGTTGAGGTTGACCTCTAGGATGCACATTTTCTAATCTGAACTAATCAATGTTTACAAATTCTTCCCATGTCATACCAGACACTTCTTGTAAATATTTTTCTACTAACAATTTTATCAAACAGTGATGGGAGACAAAATTGTCCCTACCTTTTTGCGTTTCAACTGCCATAATTGCAAGGAGGTTGTACAACACATTGGGCATGTTCATCCTTCTTCCATGTCTCATATGGTTCAGGAGCTTAAAATGCACAAAATGGAGGCATGATTGGTAGCCTTCATAGGTAATGTATTTGACAATGTAGACAACAACTTGTTTCCACTTTTTTGGCAGAGAAATTCTCCTTGTTCCTTGCTTATCTACAACAAGTGGAGGATCACTAGGTTCAGTGATTTTTTCCCTAGTTGACCTCACATCCCTAGAAGTAGGGTATGGCTCTCCTTTGGTAGGAAAACTCATTACCTCTACAATTCTCTCCTCAGTGGCTATCACTTCTAGCCCTTTTACCATTGCCTTACCATCAAAAAGTGTCTATGCAAATTTTGGAGCAATGTCCTCATTGAAACTGTCTAGTTTCATAAAGTAGTCCAACCATCCACAATTTTTGAATTCGCCTAGAGAGAGTGCATCCTGTAGTATCACGTCATGAACTGTAGGTTCATTCCTAATCAACTAACCTCCCATTGTTTCTGCCCACAATCAAGCAAACACTTTTACAAAATTTTCTTTCTTGCAATCCCTCTCTGAAAACCCAATTTCTTCTTCAGAGTTAATGCCAATGTCATGTAACTCTTTAATTTACCTTTTTGGTGGCATTATGACTATGACTAAGGTAGTAAAGAAACATAAATGAGGGGTATCATCAAGAAAAATGGCGGAAGTTCTTGTCATATCACACATGCAAGCCGTCATTTCAACTATATTGTTTCAAATTGGCTCATTTCAAATTTGTTGAAATGTATGACACGTGGATATATGGGTTCACACTCCCTCCCCAACCTAAATTAGAGCATATGTTCACACAAGCTGGGTAGTAATTATGATGTGACAGGGAAAAGTACAAATATATGCTATGTGAAATATCAACATTAATAAACAGTAATTAAATAAATGCACTTATGATAATTAAGATATAACAAATTATCACACACGTACCTGAAAATTTGGACTATCTTTTGCAAGGAATGTGGAGAAAAGTACGGGTTACCTTTAAAATTACAATTGAGCAATTAAATGAAGTGGTGATGGAATGAAGTGATGGTGAAGTGGAGTGATGGTGGAGTTATGGAAGAGAGAGAAAGGATGGAGATGGATGGGTGGATGGATATATTGATGAAGAAGTTGATTCCCACAAAAGTGGAAATCTTTATTATGATGTGATTGCATGCATACCTTGACTAGTCAGAAGGAAGGACACTAAGTTTTCTTCCTTTGGTTGTAGGAAGTTTGGAGGTTTGGTGTTGAATAAATTGTTGCATGAATTCCTTTTTGGAAGTTGGCTTATGATAGAACTTGAGATAGTGACCATTGACCAAGAGCTTGAATCTAACAGGGTCAATGGTGGTGAGTTGAACAACACCATTAGAGAAGACTTCTGCAACTTCATCAGTACCAACCACTTGGTCTGTAGTTTTTTTGCATTATCTTGATACCTAGAATCATAAAGGAGTACCTAGTCAATTGGTTGGAACTTCTTTTCCTTTATGTATTTGTCATGCCATTTGACTCTTTGATTTTGCACCACCTCAGTATGATGAAGAGTTGCCTTTCTCATTTCATCTAAGGCATTCAACTGCATGATTCTATCCTTTTGTGCCTTAGATATGTCTATCCCAAGATCTAGTGTAGTTCTAAGAGTTTTATGCTCAAAATCTATAAGCATCATGGTTGGTTTTCCATACAGCAATTCAAAAGGAGTGAAACTAGTGGTTGTCTTCCAAGTGGTTCTATAAGCCCAAACAACTTTTGGCAACCTATTTTCCCAATCTTTTATGTGAATAGCCACTGTTTTGGTCAAGATAGCCTCTATTTCCCTATTGGTCACCTCAGATTGGCCATTGGCCTGAGGGTGATAGGGGGTAGATTTCCATTGCCTTACATTATATTCATTGATCAATGTTGTGACAAGGGTTGATTTAAACTGAGCCCCTTGATCTGTCACTATCTCTATTGGAACCCCATAATGTGTGCAGATTTCTTCATAGAGGAATTCCACAACTTTATTATCTCTTATGTTTCATAGCTTTAACATCAACCCACTTGGTCACATAGTCAGTGCAAACCAAGATGTAGGATTTTCCATTTGATGGTGGATCAATTGGACTTACAAAATCAAGTCCCCATTTATCAAATGGTGTGATGACTACCTGGGGGTATAGAGACATATCATCATATTTAGTTGGTCGTTCAATCCTCTGACATCTATCACACTTCCTAGTATACTTTCTTGCATCCTTATGAAGTGTGGATTAGTAATATCATGTATTAAGAATATTCATTGTTGTCCTCTTAGCTACAAAGTGCCCTCCACCAAGTTCATTGTGACATGCATGTAGTATATCATATGTTTCATCCTCCCTTACACATCTCCTCATTACATGATATGGTCCATGTAGAATAAACATCTTGCAATCCATGAGAAAGGAAAAGTTTTCTCAATAAGCACCCTTCTTTCTTTTAGAGAGAAATGAGGGGGAACTCTCCATGTAACTAGATAATTGGCTATGTCTGCATACCAAGGTGTGTGCACATTGATGGAAAATAAATGTTCATCAGGGAAGGAGTCATTAATGACTTGAGTATCCTCTGATGTAGTCAATCTGGAGAGAAATTTTTCCACAACATTTTCCTTACCCGATTTGTCTACAATGGTGAGATCAAATTCCTGCATCAACAACAACCACCTGGCTAGCCTTCCTAAAATCAAGGGCTTATTCATGAGGTATCTTATGGTTGCATGGTTTGTATGGGAAAAGATCTAATATCTTGTTATGTAATGCCTGAACTTGTTAAGGGCATAGATGACGACCAACATCTCCTTCTTTGTCACTGTGTAATTAAACTTAGTTCCTTGTAGGTTCTTGATGACAAAGTAGATTGCATTCTCAATTGCTCCCTCTTTTTGTCCCAAGACAACTCCTATAGCATAATTAGATGCATCTATGTGAATATGAAAAGGGAGTTCCCAATTAGGGCCTTTGAGTACAGGAGCATGGGTTAAGGCTACTTTCAAATCAAAGAATGCTTTGTCACACTCCTCTGTCCACTGGAACTCAACATCTTTAGTTAGAATATTGTATAGTGGTGATGCCATCTTACTAAAATCTTTGATGAAGTGCTTATAGTATCCTGCATGTCCCAGGAAACTCCTAACATCTTTTTGATTGGTAGGAATAGGAATATTGGTAATCATCTCGATCTTGGTTGGGTCCACTTGAATTCCTTTTTGAGAGATGTAGTGGCCAAGGACTACTCCTTCTTGCATCATCATGAAGCATTTCTTGTTGTCCAAGGACAGATTATGGTCTTCACATCTTTGCAAAACTTTTCTTAGATTTTCTAATGCTTCTGCAAAATCAACACCATAGGTAGTAAAATCATCCATGTAGATCTCCATACAATCATGTGATATATCTAAAAATATACTAATGTCTACTCTTTGAAAGGTTGCAGATGCATTATATAAACCAAATGAGAGTATTGAATAGGCATAAGTCCCCCAAGGACAGGTAAAAGTTGTCTTCTCTTGATCCTCAAGTGCAATCTACATTTGATTATAACCACTGAATCCATCTAGGAAAGAAAAATATTACTTACCTGCAAGTGAATCCAGTACTTGGTCTATGAAAGGAAGGGGAAAATGATCCTTTTTGGTGGTAGAGTTTAGTTCCATATAGTCAACAAAAACTCTCCATTTACTTCCCTTTTTAGGCACAATTGCCAATGGGGACACCCATTGGCTATCTGAGATAGGGTAGATAAATCCTACATCCAATAATTTCTATAATTCCCCTTTTACAATCTCCCTCAATGTAGGGTTGATTCTCCTTTGTGGATACCTTACTGGTGTGCAGTCATCTCTGATATATATCCTATAAGTACATAGCTTTGGGTCCAATCCTTTCATTTCATGGTAATCCCATGCAAATGCATGTTGATGGGTCTTCAACAGGTTTTTCAGGGACAACTACTGCTCTTGACTCAACTTGTTGTTAATATTCAAATGTTTCCCTTTTGACACTTATACTTGTGTGGTTAACTTAATCATGGCTATTTCACTAATTCTTGGAATTTTTAGTTCATGTGGTAACAATGTATGAAGCATATCTATTGTTGCAAGAAGTTCGGGTGTAGGAGGAATGGAAAGAAGTGTCATCACTGGACCTACAAAACCAGATTCATGAGTGGATGATTCTGCATGCACCTCACAATGGTTCTGAATTGTGTGGGACAATACTTCATCTTCTTCTTGGAGCTGCATAAAAGGATTTCTACCTATCATCATGATTTGTGCCATTGAATTGACTTCCTTGGCCTCTTCTCCAACATGTGGCCATATAGGGTTTTCCATATCATGGGATAGTTGAGCAAGAGGGTAGAGAATAAGCTTTTTGGTGCTTCTTCCATTAGAAATAGTCATGTCCCCTGACTAAAATCCAATGTAAGCATTTGTTGTGGCTAACTAGGGCCTACCAAAAATAATGGGATATGCTTCCAATGTAGCTTTAGGGGAGAGGATCATGAAATTTGTTGGGTACTCCCAAGAGTCTAGAGTTACAACAAGGTCTTCTACTATACCATCTGGTTTGATAGTGGAACTATCAGCAAGTTGCAGGACAACAGGAGTAGGTCTCATATTTGCAACATTCAGTTGTTGCAGGATGTCCTTAGTCATCACATTTATTGCTTCTCCCAAGTCAATTAGAGTATTCTTTATTTGGATTCCATTTATACTAACTCCTACCATAGGACTACCTGGGTTAGTGTATTTAGGAACAATAACTTTCCCAAGCATGATATTTTCCAATTGTCCCACCACATGAATGGTAGTGGGGTCTTTCTTTTTCCCCCCTGACTTTTTGAGACATGCTTCCTTTATTGCTTTGCTATATATGGGGACATATTTTATGGCTTGGAACAAAGGTATCTTAACACATATGTGTTTCAATTGATCTAGAATGTCAAAGGTTGTTTCCTCCTTATCTTCCTTTTGTTTAACAACTTCTAACCTTTGAGGAAATGGTGGCTCTTGATCAGACTGTTGAACTGGTTTAGGATTTTTAGGCACACTTGGATGAATAGGGACATTTTGATGCTCCTCTTCTTCCACAAGAAGCTCAATGATGATAGGAGTGGAAGGAGTTGGAAAAGTAGTTCCTGAACGTAGATGAATGTCACCCACACTCACAACATATGCAGGGAATTGATTAGGATCTGCAAAGTAGAGTTAGCTATTGCTATGGTTTGTTATTTGGGTTAGGTGTGGGTTGAGCTGGTAACTAAGTAGGTCTAGGTGTGATAGAACTTGAACTAGTAGGAGGAGGCATTATGGTAGGTTGTTGAGGTTGTGGAGGTGGTTGCATGTAACTAGCTACTTGGTTTGGCCATTGCTATCCCCCTCCATTGGGATGATTGTTGCTAGTTTCCTAGAGGTGGCTACCAATTCCCTTGGAATTGTTGCCATTGGGGTGAAGAGTTTTGGTGATTGGGCCAGGAGTTTGGAGGGTTGTCCTAAGGCTAAGGTGGATATCCTCCATAGTTGGATGGCTATGGGGGTTTCCATTGATTACTAGATGCATAAGAATTGAAATAAGGCCCAATAAAAGATAATGTATCTAGTAGCATACCTTGTCTTAGAGCCCATGGTTTCCTTTGTGCTGCAATGTAGTAGAATTGATCATCATTGCCCTGCATTGATTTGAAATCAGGTGGGATCTGTCAATGTTGGTCACCATTTTGCATCTGCAATCCTTCTTCTTTTGTCTACAATGAGGGCAATATTCTTCCAACATTGCCTTTGCCTCCTCATGTTTCTTCTTTGCTTGAAGTGTATCTAGCTGAGTAACCAGATTGTTTATGATGTTTTGCTTGAAATATACCAACAAGTGAGTAATGTCCATCCTTGAAAATCCATTGGTGGAGGATTTACCCATAGAGGGTTGGTAACCTCTTCCTTTCTTTAGAGCTACCTTGGAGTAATTTTGACATATCTTCTTAATATCATCCCAAGGAATTTGGGTGATATTTCCTCCTCCCATCAAGTCCAAAGCATCAATGCATATTTCATTAATCCCTCTAAGGAAGAGAATTTTTTGAGATTCTTTATTGAGTGTATGATGTGGATATTTCTGCAGGAAAAACATGAACCTTGAAATATAGTCCTCCAAACTCTCATCTTCCTTCTTTTGTATCCTAAAAATATTATCTCCTCTCATATCATTTCCCCTACAATATTCTTTGTACTTCTCAAGAAAAAAAAATTCATATCATCCCAAGTCTCTATAGTATTCCTATCTAAGCTCATAAACCATCTTAATGCAACTTCTTTCAAGGTGGTAGGAAACAACTTAAGCCTATGACCATCAGTGGTATAGTCATAGCTTCTGCAGAGGATATCAAACTCAAACAAGAAAGTGTCAAGGTCTTCTATGACAAGCCAATAGAACTTAGGAAGAACTGAAGTAGGGATGTTCTTGAGATTATCAACTTCATTCTGATGAGTGATAGGAAATGGAAAAGATGGTTGGTTGGGTTTGTTTCGATTTGCATCTGCCATACCTACTTGATGGAGTGCCAAAGCAAATGGATTTTGAATCAGGTTTTTGGCAGCTTGGTCTTCAAAGGAAGTTTCAAAATGGGTCAAATTGGGAAATGCATCAGCAAAAGGATGTGCTTCTTCGTCTTCATCTCTTGATAGATTTTGAAACTTAACTAACTGGTTATCAAGATTAGGGTCATTAGGAAGGAATTTCCCATAGGCATCTCTTCTCCTACCTCTATGCATGCAGTATTAACTCAGTATCAACCAACTCACAAAAAGAATTGGTGAAAGAATAGCAGATCATTAATTTTCTAAATGAAGGGCATACAAAGAACAAACTTTAGAGATACTAACGCAAGAAAGGAACTATAAATGACTCCCAAGAACTTCCTTGTTTGACACCATCCCTGACAACGGTGCCAAAAATGTTGGCCTCCTCTAATGGTTCAATAACTAAGCCCTAAGAGTTGTAACTTAGAGATTAGACATTTGCACTAAGTAGCTATCTTACTCATCACGAAGGTCCATTTCATTGTCAACCTAGTGATGTAAACTTGAAATGGGTTAGTATTGTATGTGCATTAGGACTCCACTACAGTCATCCTTAAACTAGAAAAGAAATAGAAATGAAAATAAAATGTTGGAAAGAAATTAGCATAAGCAATGAGCATGAATCAAAAACTACATTGAGCATCAACAACTAGATTGGAAATGGATGACAAATAAAAATCTCAACAAACAGACATGAAACTACTATTTTCCTTGGCTATAAGAACAACGATAGAACAAAGTTCCAATGATTGCAGGAACGGACAACTGTTGAAACCAAAACTAATTACTGAATAAAAGAATAAATTTTAAATTAAATGGGTGGAATTCTCACCAAGTGGGCCCCCTTGAGTGAGTCTTCCTTAAACTAACTCAGATGTAGCAAATCAGAATATCATTGTATTCCTTGAAAACATGATTACAACATATCAGCAATATGGTTGTATTACTTAAACTAGAAATGCAAGTACAATCTCAGAACATCCTACCTTATGCAAAGGGGCATCTGACCATTATTTATAGATGAAAAACTTCTAATTAACCCTAACTACCTAGGTAGTCAACTCCAACAAAATAGGAGGATGCCATTTATTGAAAGCATAGAAAAGAGAGGGAGGAAGTTATGCATGCACCAGATTTTGTCAAAGTAGACTTGCCCCAACGAGGATCCAACACAACACACTTCCTAGATTTTCTCAACTAACAAACATGATCATTTAAAATGTAGTTACAATATTTCATTCGAGCTAGGAATTTCCCTCCATTGGAAGTTTCCCTCCATTGAGAGTTTTCCCTCCTTTGACCTCTTAATGATCATCTTTTTGACTTCCTTAGCAACCGACCAACTGGCAAGAGTTTCTTCCACTTTGCAAGATTTTTTTACATCAACATCTTAATGTGAACCTGCATAATGACATTAGCACACACAAACAATTCAATATCCATAATTACCTTAAAGTAACATCCATTCCACCACATGTAAAATTAACATAGATAATTCGCATAGCATGTTAATGTCATCAAAAGTCACAAGGATAAGTTTATGCCCAAGGTTTATGGATTTAAGGAAATAACATGGAGAATGTCAATAACCAAGTTCCAAAGTCTATAGTATGAACAACAAATATATGATAAACCCTATCAAAATTGAGCCATTAATTGGACTCATCACTTGGGTGTCAGAAAGGCATCAGACCCAAATAACTTTCAAGCTATTCTTTTATAGAAATTTGGGACTTGGTTGTTGAATGTGTTTGAAGTTTAGAATCAGGAAATCCATTCCTAAATCTTGGAATTCTACATTTATTTCCTTGATCTCTCTAGTAAAAAATCCTAAATATTTTGATGAATTTAGATCAAATTCCTTATACAATTATATTTACGAGATTGTTACCAAGGCAATGATGGGAAGATTGAAGAAGCGTTTGGATGTTATCATTTTGGAAGAACAAAGTGGTTGCTTGAAAGGTAGATAGATTTTGGATAAAATTATTATCACCCATGAAACTATCCATTCAATCAAATTGAGGGAAACAAAAGGAATGATCATCAAGCTAGATATGAATAAAGCATATTCTAAGTTCATGGGATTTTATTCTTAATTTTTTGAGGAAGTTCAACTTCTATGAAGATTGGTTTAAATGGGTTCATATTTTTATCTCCTTAGTTTCTTTCACTCTTATTATCAATGGATCCCCCATAGAAATTTTCTTTCCCAATTGAGGCCTCAAACAAGGGGATCCTCTCTCCTCATTTCTTTTCATAATTATTGCAAAAGTGTTGGGAAGACCCCTTAAGAATGAAGCAGAGAAAAGAGGTTTGAAGGGGCTTCCAGTGTCTAGTATGGTTTATAACATTACACATCTAAAATTTGTCGATGGTACCTTCATTTTTGGTGATGAATCTATAGAGGGGCCCTCATGATTGTAGGAGCTAAATATTAGCTTAATACCCAAGACCACTTAAAAAAACAATGAAAACATTTCACAAGAGGGTAGGCAAGAAATGAGCTTTCTTGATATTAAGATCTATCAAATATGATGATGAGGTATATTAAAAAAGTATGCAATAAGATTGCTTATATGGATAAGGTGTGATGAACTATCTAATGAAAAACATTAAATGACTTGTGTTGTTATTAAATGACCTATGACACTAGAATTATGTAAAAGTTAAAAAGATAAGATTAGATAAGATCGGATAAGATCTTATGTAGACAACTAAGACTTCTAGAAATATGCATAGGACCTAAGTGGACTTAGCATGTCAATAGGACCCACTAATTAACTAGTTAGGTAAATTACCCATTTACATCAACACTCCCCTTAAGTGCAACTTAGGGAGAAACAATTATTATGCAAATGATGCAAAAAATATGCAAGGATGTCTCCCGAATACAAGGCCATGTTAGGTACCCACGTACAAATGCAATCTCTCATAAACAAAGAAAAGGAGAAAACCACTTGGAAAAAAACCCTCTCCAAAAGAGAAAATATGCAAACAAGTGATAAAAGATGGAAGACTCAATGATACCCCCCAAGAAAAACATCCATCACAAATATACAATAAAAACCACCATAAGAGGGAAAGAGAGAGACTATGTATCCCCCACACAATGTATAATCTCTTGAAAAAAATGGTAAGTTCCTGAACACAAAACATTATCCAATATCAACAAACAACTTGTTTCCCTTTCAGAAGAAACAAAACAAAGTAAAAATGTAGGAATGCTTCCCATTCCAAATAGGAATTGAAAGAAATAAGCATAAAAATGTATGATGATATTTCTAAAATATGCTCATGTGTCACCTTGTCCATGGTAGATGATGATGCCACAATCAAATCAGGTATATGCCCAATCAAAGAAGACGGTGATAAATCAGGACTATGTGGAAATTGATGTTGAACAAGATCCAAGGACAATGATGGTTTGAAAACAATTGTGTAATGTCTGTCATCAAAGAGAAGAGATAACCCCTCGAATTTGTCCTTCAAATTTGAAATGTGAGATTCCACAAATAAAGATGCAATTTTTGATAAATAAGAATCCCAATCAAGAAGACAATGAGATACTTGTTGGAATGAATCACTGGAAGTTATCAATGAATTACCAACAAAAGATGAACAATCCTATTGAACATGAATGATGGGAGCCTTAATCAATGGCTCTACACAAGGAATCAATGAAGGTGAAGGTATGAAAATTGTCTCTAAAGGATAAGAATGAGCATATGAAGAAGCCTCGTCCTCATATTTTGATGATTCAAAGTACTCCAAATAATCAAACTCTCGAATAGTATCATAGTCATAGGGTATCCTATCTGAAAAAATGATGATTCATAAGACAATTTGAAACATGACATTTGTAAAGGACTAAGTATCAGGATCTCCATCTATCTCCTAAATTTTAATCTAAAGAGCATGAGGACACTCAAAATGAACAATAGCATTCAAAATGTTATCATATGCATGCATAGCAATAACTCCTAAGATATGATCCCTTTTGTAATTCCAATCAAATTTCTTACTATTAGTACCAAGAGGGCAAACAAGACCATACAAATTTGACAAAATATGAAGCCAATGGAGATGTTTTATGATGTCATCTCTCCATTGTTTATGGTTTCCCCTTTTCAAGATGATCAAAAAAGGATGAAATGAAAAATCCATAATGAACTATGAGAAATATCCAAAACTACAAAGACATTAATCTTCAAAAACAATTAGAAATCCTCGAACATGATGTATATTGAAAATGAAGCCTTCCCAAAAATACATAACCTCTCCAGGAGTCAAGATGTCTAAGTAATCAACTAGAATGGAAATATGTCAAAAATTGAATAAATGATACTTGAAGCTGAAACTATAAAAAGTGCATGCGCACATTAATAGAGCTCCTCAATATCTTTCTAATACCACAAAAATCGTGAAAAATAGAGATCTAGTAAAAAAATCATGAACTTAGAGTTCAACAAGGGAAATTTAACTTCAAATAGCAAGTAAATTTACTTGCAAAAAAATTAGAAAAATGACCTACACCATTGTGAAGCACTTGGAACCATCTTTCTGTCTATTTCTCATTTATGAAAAATTGACTCATGGTTTGCAAGATATGGCTCAAAGAAAAAAAACCCAATTAGGGCTCTTGGGGCAAAAAATTGGCCCCTAGGGAAAAAAAATGGGCCCCTTGGGCACCACACAACTGTCCACTAAGGGAAAGGGAGCTACCGTTTTTAAAAAATCACATGTCGCTCTATGAGTGGTGGGATTCGGTGGAGGTGGAGGTGGCAGTGTCTGGAGGTGTCACCTACATTGGACGATAGGTGCCTACATTGCCTGCTAGGCTTTGAGCTCTGATGGTGAGCACAAGACCATGGAGTTAAAACCCCCATGTCTAGGTACCAAAATTAAACGTAGGTAAGAACAATTTTTAATAATTAAAAAAAATGTAGGGTACCAATTCGTACTCCGACCGATGTGACAAGGACAACAAGACCAACCAATGTGGGAGCTAACAACTGCAAAGACCAACCATAGAATATTCCAAAAATATGTCTTGAATATTCTCTATACTTTTCTGACTTGTGACTATTGATGTGTTATTATTATACTATATGGATTTCATACAACTATACAGACAAAAATGATGATGATACAACAAAAATCCTTTGAGGCAAAAGTCTTTGATTCTGACAATTTGAAAGGTGATTTTGGGGTTTTTGGGCCTTTCAAACAAAATGGAAAGGTTTTTTTTGGACCAAAGTGCTCCAAAAAATCAGCTACCTCTCAGATTTGGTAACCCCCTCCCAACTTCAAACCCTTATAGATCTAGCAAAATATGTCAGATTTTGATGAAACAAAAGCTAATATTGACATTTTCAAACACCTTGGACTTAATGGTGAGCTCATATTACCTCCAACACATGCAAAAATTAACCTATAATAGAAACCCACAAAGAAGAAACCCCAAAACTGGGTTTTTTCAAGTTTTTTTGATTCCCTAGATCACCATATGGTGCAAGAGAAGAGCATACTCAACCTTACTAAAATCCACCAAGATATCTCATTGTAAATAACTCTACCCTCAAATTTGAGAAGGAATTTGCATGACCATGGCTCTAATATCATGTAGTATCTGAAGATTAGCTAAATTCCCAAGACCACTTTAAAAATAATGAAAATCTTCCACAAGAGAGTATGCAAGAAATGAGCTTGTTTAATATTAAGACCTATCAAAAATGATGACAAGGTATATTACAAAAGTGAATTGAAAAATAATCTCCACAAACCCTAAGGCCAAAAAACTAACTTCTCAAGAGGGACATTGTCACTTGTGTTTAATAGTCTTTGATTCTATCCATTGATGACTATATATCGATAAGTTTCACAATAATTATGGTCTTTTTTAGTTTCTTGACCTTGGAGTTTAGGAATTCATTTGGAATGTTGGTAATCAAAACCTCATCATCCACTTCCAAATTCACATTACTAAACACAAATCTCTAAACGTTAGGCTTTGTCTGATGAGCCACCAAAAACATCCCAAGCATCACCTTTTTTCCTTCTCTATAATCATCGGGGAGCCCTAAATCTCGAGTAGAGTAGCTTATTTCACTTGCTTCCTCTCATTATGCCTATCCTTTCCTCCTTTTGTACAGTTCACATGTTTGTAGCAACCTTCACTCATTTTCACATATCTTAAAAATTATTATAATTTAGCACACAATTAATATATATTATATATTTTTGGGTTGACCCCGCATTGCAATGGTTAAGTTGCAAGGGCAGCAGTTGGGTTGTCTAAGGTTTGATTCCCTCACCTCAACTCGCACTGATGGAGTGAAAGCTTAAAGTCAAATTTGACACCATCGGGTTGCTTGGGTTGAGACGCAGGTTCATTATGAGTACTACCCCTTAACAACGATTCACCAAACAAATATATATATATATATATATATATATATTAAAACTATAAGAAATAAAACTAAAAGAAAATTCAAACATAGCAAAAAATGTAAATAAAATAAAATAATTCCAAAGTAAATGGCCTCCCCCCTAAATAAATTTTGATAAAACTATCTTAGAATTGAATTATAATTATAATTACATCTACAAGTTAATTGATCTCCTTGAAATAATAAACTTCTTCTTGTTGTTATCCATGAGAATGTTCCTAATTAAAATTTGGCCTCTCACCCAACACTCGAAAATGAGTTTTGGGAAGTGATGTAGGAAGACCTTTCTTCCTCCTTACAATTGTCTAGGAGACATTAGCATCCAAATTCTCAAAATGAGGGGAAGCAGAGGGATTCCCCCATGAAGAGCCCATCAACACATGAGGAGAGAACCATAGAACAATGAGGCAAAGAATGTTCATCCACCACATGACTAGTTTGGAGTTCATCTGAAGCCAAAGAGAGATTTAATTGTGAGGTCAGGGTAGGAGGATCCTCAATAAGGTTTGAGGGACATGTTAGAGCTACGTCAAAAGTAAAAGAATCAACCTCATCCTCTTTCGAAGAGGAGTCATTTGGTTGAGAATCAAGAGCATTAATTTCATTAGGAATATGATTGTTTAAGTTAGCTTTTTGACTCATTTATCTAGATAATAGATTTAATATTAATTTTTTACTCAATTTTCTAGAGAATAGATTTAATATTATAATTTTTTATGGTTACAATCTCATTTCATCTATGTTTTATACAGTTAAAAGAAGTCACTCAATGAAACACCTAATACAATCCATTATCTAAATTAATCATAAGATTCTTTCAAGCTTAATAGATTTAATATTTGGAATTAGTGCATTCATTCAAAATATGAAAGCATTCTTGGAATCAATAAATTCAAATAAAAGATAAAAGAAATCCTTGGAATCATGGACCCCTAAACTCAGGATAAATTCCAAGTTAGAAAATATATTATGAACATTCTATATATAAATGAACCATGGAATATCCTTTAGAGATACTAGATCTTTATAGCTACAACTATTGGAAGCCATGAAGGGAAAAGCATAGCTACAAACATAAATAGCACAACTTGATGGAAATTTAAATTTTGGCCTTGAATTTCTATTTGATTTGAAGAAAAAAATAAGTAAGATATTTTCCTACAAACATATTTGGTGTGTCTCAAAAGACATATTTCATAGACCAAAATATGTGAACCTATACTAGAGAGCCTAGACACTTACCTTTCCAACAAAGATTTTTTCAAGCTTGAAAAATCAACTACGCGAAATAGAGATAAGCATCATGAAGAAGCAAATTCAACTAACGAAAAGAAACTACTCAATTATACCATTGTTACTATTTTGGGATGTAGTTTTTATAGTGTTTGGTAGCTATATGGCATATATATATTTCTTGTCAATAATATTGTATAATGAGGTACTCTGAGATCTATTAGTGTATTCCAATCTCTTTAAATTAAATCTACGCTTTTCAAAAATGGAAATTTGCACAACTCTAGAGAACATCTTAGGATATATCTGTGTTAATTTTGTGTGGGGAAGAGACTTTTATTTTATTATATGGAGTCACCTAATATTTCTCCCATTTTCAAGGCTAACAATTAAATTTTAGGGGAGATATTGTAATTTACATGAACTATCACCTAATATTTTCCCTCTTGCATGGTTAAAATTCCATTACACATCCCACAACCAACTTGGGAATTGACAACCATTACATTTAAAAAAAATAAACTTATATAAGAATTATGGATACTAAACATTTTAAATCCAAGAAATAGTAAATATATATTATTATTTTACAATCTAAACTACGTAAAATAAATTTAATTTTTTTTTTTACTATAATGACTTTCTCTTTAAAATTACAAAAAACATATTAACATCTAATCTCTAAACATTGTATATGAAGCTATTTAATCGAAAGTGAAAAATGACCAATTATGATACCTTATCTATATAACAATATGGCCTACATACTCCATGGATGTGATTGTGGATTGGGAAAGGAACTTGTGAATGGAGAAACATACAAGACATGGGAAGTTTCTTGTTTTGAATCTATTAGCAATGCTCTTGATCATTTTGTACAAGATGTTACTCGATAAACTATGGCCATAATAGTTATGCTTGCATTCTCATGGACATCGACACCTCTAAGGATTTGCTTGGGGACATTGTCCAACTTGTTGGGGATAGATTGTGGACTCAGACACTTGACTATGAGGGTCTTCCCTTTTTCCATAAGAGATGCTTTGCTATTGGACACTTGGCTTTGAATTGCCTAACTCTTGCTACAAGAAAGGCGACGATGGAAACATGTTGAACATGAGAATTTGAAAATTGATGGTTTTACTAACTTTGAGGATGAGGTGTTGAAGGAGGACTTGGCCCCAAGAGGTGACTTTAGATACTCTTGACAAATTGTCTTCTTTGGGCCTCATTTTGGCTAGTTCACCTTTGGACCCTCTAATGCCGAGGATCAAATCTATGAATATTGTTTTATTAAATGAATTGGTAAAGCATAAAAATCCTATTTCATCACCTTTGGGGGTAACAGAAGATAGCCCTCCCCTCTCCCATTGATCTGTCTTTGGAGGATGATAATTCATGGAAGATTGTCCAAACAAGGAAAATAGGTCGTCCTAAACATGCTTATGCCTCCCACACTCGAGTATTGGTTGCTCGGAGCATTAGGAAGGATCCAAGGGTGGTGTAGTTGGCCATCCTTATCGCTTTGTTAGTAGCTTGTTTGTTGTTGTATGTGTTGTTGATTGCTTTTGATTTTTGACAACTTGGCTAATGTTTTGAGATAACTTGTTTTTATTTTTTCTACTTTCTTTTATATTTTCCAATTGTGTTAGATGTTTTTTGTTATAAAGAGTTTCAAATCACCTTCAAAACTTGTTTTTTCCTTAATAAAAAAATACAAGACATGGGGAAGCCATGAGTGCCTAAATTTACCAAGGCATTTTTATTTATATTTGACTAAATTTTAGATATTAACCTTTAATTATAGAGATA
The DNA here is from genome assembly GCA_007258455.2 of Sequoia sempervirens. Taxonomy (NCBI): domain Eukaryota; kingdom Viridiplantae; phylum Streptophyta; class Pinopsida; order Cupressales; family Cupressaceae; genus Sequoia; species Sequoia sempervirens. Next base: position 92,766 of record VDFB02286612.1, read on the forward strand.
TGGGCATGAATATGCCTCAACTTATTCTAAAATAAAGTGCATAAATAAAAATTTGGTGGTTGTGAAACTAGAAGTGGTTTCTTAAACCCAACCTTATAGTCCTCTTATCCTGAATGGCACCAAACTTTCAAACCAGCTAACTCACTCTAATATGTGAAAAATAAAGCTTCATTGTATAAAATTTATTTGTTATAAAATAAGAATCCAAGCAATTTGGTTGATCTCAAGGGAAGAGGCTTCCTTCTACCCAATGGAAGGTTCCATAGAAACACTTCAACCACCAAAGTGATATGAAATTTTATACAAAACCTTTGATTTATGATCCCAAATTGTAAACCACAATTGTTTCAAAGATATATCATTATTTTTCATGAATTATCAATATATTTTAGTCATGACTCATAAAAGAATCCCTAGAATTTGAAGTATATTTTTCCATACTAAAACCAAAACAACATGGTTAAAACATGGGGTCAAAAATTTAACATACAAATCCATATAAAATGTTACCACCGTTAACATACAAACCTCTTCAACCTAACATGGGGATTTCGGTCACTTCACCATTGGAATCAACAAACACCCTTAACACGATTTGTGTCATAATTGCAGGTCATCATGGACATTCCAAAGAGTATCACAACAATTATTGTGTGGTTTTAGGAAATTAACTGCAGTGTAAAAACAATAAATATATTTAGCTTAGAAAATAAATAATTCAAGTAGCTCTAGGTAATGAATTTGTAGAATTACATTGTTTGACATGAACCTCTCTACGAGTACACATTCAGTATAATTGGATAATAATTTATGCAGGAATTTGGTGACTAAATTGGTATATATTTTTATATGTATACAAAGATGTATCACATGTCAACATGGCATGAAAATATGGCACACTGACTATGTCAACAACTCATTTAGAGCAGCTACAACTTCTAGAATCCATGAAGGGAAGAAACAAGGACAACAAGTAGACACTACACAACCTGATGGACATTTATATGTTAGCCAAAGACTTTATATTTGATTTAGGGAAAAAAAATTAGGTTGGGTATTTTCCTACCGACATATTGGTAAGTCTTAGGAGAGTAAAGCTACACCAAACATATCTAGACAAGATATTTGAATCTTTACTCGAGAGCCTAGACATTCCTTGCCTCTTATATAATGCTACAACATGAATGTGTGCTACAAATAAAAAAATCCAAATTACAAACTAAAATAAGAAAGACCATGACACGGATAACCCAGTTTAAGCTCAAAATCAGTAATCTCCCCAAACTTGGAAAACTCCTAAATTTGTCCTAATATATCAATTTCACTTATTCAATTTGGTTTTGGGAAAGTTTATAACTTGATTAGGTCCTTGCAAGATAGAATTGGAAAATATTTACAAGATAATATTATATGATGCTCTCATTGGAATACGTAAAGAAAACAAGGAACGTAATATTAGTGATACAACTACTTGTTTAAGACCTACAAATAGGTTAGTAAACATCTATAACAAGAAACAAATATCACATCATAAATATATTGGAATATTTTAGGTTTCTAATTCATTCTCCCTAGAGAAAAATGGTCTGATAGGGTGCCCAAGAAACCCTCTACCCTAGGGCCAAGAGCAGTTCACCCCTCTTGGCCCCATGTGGCCTCTTGTCATCCATATGGGGTGGTGTACCCAGTGAGGCCGTCCTATCACCGTACCCCTTATCAGAACCATTATTGCTCAATTAATCATCATGATGGAAGGTTGGGGGTGCAACTACAACAAGGTGTCCCGAAAATCACTCCTAAGCCTAAGGGCAGCCTTATAAGCCCCCTTGGCCCACATGTGGTAGGCCACAACCATCCACCATGGGTGGTGTACTTAGAGGATGACCCCAATGTCATTTCCCCTCCTTGTAGTGTCCCCTTTTGGGATAACCCTCAATCTTGTCCTAGAATCACAAGCTTAATGTAGTTAAGGTTATAACTTACCACTCAAATGCTTCAAACAAGATAAATCTTGGTCTAGTTCCTGCAATCATGTTAGATAATATTGGAACTATGTTTCATATGATCAAAACATAATAAACATAACTATTTCAAGACCATCTAGACTACCCATATCCATAATGCATAGTGGAAGTTTTATTCATAACAGAGCCTGGATGAGAAGCAAGATAAGTCTGCCCAAGGCTATCCATCTAAGCCCAAGAGCACGAGCATCCAACCAAGGCCACTCCACCCTCGAAGTGACGTACTTAGCATGGAAGGCCCATAAACAACATCCTCCTAACTTTCTTCATTCAACTTTGCATTTGATTGATTATAGGATAAGGACATATATATATATACACTATTATTTGAATCCCTATCTAATGATTAAATATCAATTAATTATAATACATCAACTTATTATTATTTAATTCATAAAATATTTATTAATATCTTATCTTAATGCATCAACTTATTATTTTAATTCATAAAATATCTATTAAATATCCTTATCTAAATCCTAATATATTTGTTAAGCGTATTATCTGAACTTATGAAATACTTACGTATTACCTAGTCTTCTTTATTAGTCGATAGGCTATATATTGGATGAGCTTTTGGCTTGAAACAAGTCTCACGCCGTCAAACTACCACGGTTTCTGGTGGGTTGCTATTAAACTTCGTCGATCAAATATGGTCGCTTTATATCTCCTCCATCCATTGACTTCGGGGACAAACCAACACATTGGCATCTACTGGAACCCACTTTCCAACTCTATGAATGGCAATAGATTGAGTGCAGAAAAATCAAGTCGTTCTTTTATGTCCTAAAGTGTGCCATGACGGAACCACAACGATAAAAAATGTACTTTCTAGATTTGAAATCTGGGCAACTGAAAATATCAACCTCCAGCTATCTCAGACGCCATAAATTTGCATCTTTTGCATTTATTGATGTCAGAATAGATGTCGGTAAATATTTGATAAGCCATCGCTGATTATACCTACAAGAATGATGTGATTCACGACAAACTCACAGCTTTGAGACTACTACTTGAAGCAGATCGAACCAAATTGCATGAGAATACACAGAGGGCAGAGGACATAGTAGGAAAAGGATTTTAAACATTGCAAGGTATTTCCCATACAACTTTCATTGTAGTTAATAATAGCAATCCCCTTTCTCTTCTACACTAGCTCTTATAAATTGTGTGCAACACAAAGCTGGCTTACTCCTCTTCCTTGGGAATCGATGGAGCCCCCTTGTATTTCTTTCCATGTGCACCATTGTGTGGGATCTCTCTGTTAATTGTAGCCTCTGTTCTTCCATTGTGGTGCCTTCTTAATCTCTACACATTTTATGTATTCAATTTTAAAACCCCCTCACAAGCCATGCCCCTCACACTCTGCTTCTTCTGCTACCAATATGTAGATTTGGGCTTTGCCTCTACTTGCATCGAGTCGCCTCCTTTTATTGATTTCAAATTTTTTGTTGTCTTTGGAAGCATTATGTTAACACTAAACATTTTTCCCCCAGCTGGTTCTCCTCACCCAAAAATTTGTGGCTTCTTCAAGTTCATGATAGGAGAAAATTGGCAGGATCCCTATCTTACGCCATGCTTTTGTGTTGTGACCTTGTTCCTTGCAGAATTCATGGCCTTCTATGTTCCACTTTGGCTTTAATTTAATGTAGAATAGTAGTATCAATACTACTACAATCACTCCCAACACTCCAATACTACTACCTATAACGAACAGGGGATATGGTGTTAAAGTAAGCAAGTGTAAAAATTTATGGTTTGCCAAATCATTAGAATCGGGATAAATAAAATCCACTTACACAAAATGATTTATATACTCAAGAAGAAAATTTTGATGTGTGTGATAGACTTAACATGTTCACACTTTGATACAGGGCAGGGGAAAACAGAAAAACAAAAGAGCCTTTTAAGCTTTTTAAATATTCAGAGCTTCATAATATCCTAATAATGAGCACATTTAGATTTTTACATTACATCATCCTTTACCTTGAATATAGCAAACCCAATGCCTCACCTTAATATTTCTTAGCTTTAGCCATCTAGTTGATGCGCTGGTCATGCATGCCAACATTATAAACTTAGTAACAAAGGGGCTAATTACAATACACATCTTGGCAATGAAAGCTAGTGCTAACTCTTGACTAAAAAATAGTTCTAAAAATCTCTTTATAAATGCGATGACAATATGCTTCTACAGTGATGATTAAAGGAACCTATAGGTCATGCCAAAGTGTTATGATAGATGAATGTGAAAGAAGACAAGGCACCATCTATAAATAGTATTTTCTCTACTCATAAGGTGGTTATTAACTAAGAATCAACATAGAAACTTTTTTGGCATTTTGTTCCACTTAAAGATACGATGACTTTGAGGAAAAATACCAATTTGTTCTTGGTAGAACATGTATGTGTTTATCCTCTTAACACATCATAATCCATAATTCACTCAAAACATCAGGTGCATGAAATAATTATGTTTTATTTAAATAATAAGGCCCTCCATTCATATCAAGTGATGGGACATTTATGTCTTTTGATGTGTAATCACTTGTAGAATATCACCCATTTCATAGAAGACACACCTTTCTAGTAATATATCTACTATAAAAAATTGTATTACCACGAGAAGTGGTTAAATCATGTCACGAATATGAGCATTGTTTTCCACAATACAAAGAGACCAAAGACGCACACCTTACAACATTCGATTTATGTTTCATATTGTAGAGGTCTAAATTTGGACATAATTTATCCAAATTCATCCCCTTCGTCTTATTTTCCATTAATTAATAATCTGCTATTATTTAATTAATATCTTTAATCCTTAAAATCCTAAGGTATTTAATCAATAATACCTTATCTCTTTAATCCTCCTTCCATCAATTGGATTAAATAAATATTCCATTTATTTAATTCCCTTCATGTCACATCCTCCATCATTTTTATCTTAACTTAATCCATCTTCTAATCTCATCATTGGGATGTGCACATGCCTAATCTTTGATTAGGAGGTGTCACATCCTCCAACTTTTGCAAGTTGGCCTCTAATCTCTCTTAGCCACCTAACCATCCTCTAATCCTTCACTAACTAGCCTAATCAACCTCTCAAGGAATTTTTAATTCCTTTTATCCTTCCAAGGAATATTAAATTCCTTTTCTCTTCTCCATGTGATCTTTGACTTGTCACATCAAGTCACATGTGAAATCTAACTCTCTTCTAATCTTCATTAATCGTCTAATCAAGTACTTACACAATCCTAATCACTTAATTGAGTCAACCCTACTAAATGCTTTTCTTTTTTGACAAGGCATCTCCCTTCCCCATGTGAATTTTTAATTCACATTTAATCCCAATGCATTTAAGGAATTTTAAATTCCTTCTCTCATCCCCATAAGGATATTTGAGGAATTTTTAATTCCCCACTTGTCCTCTCACCCACATGGGGACAAGTACCTCCTTTATGAAGAGATCTTGTCCAATCCCAAGGTACTTTGTACCCCCCTCCATGTCATGTACCTCCTTCCACCTCATGTCCACTTCACCTTTTAGGGCTATATCACATGCCACATGTCAAGATGTGAGGGCTTGTGAGTTCTCAACTCACCTTAGCCCTGCATCTTGATATTTGGTGGCTCAATCTTGACCCTCCATTTCCCCTAGGATTCTCAAAAATCCTATAAAATACCCCCTCTTTTCTCTCATTTTAGGAGATCATTTTGCTAATGAAACTCTTGCAATTTTGTTTCTCAACTTATACTTAGCCATTTTCATGCTTTCATCCCTTGCACTCATTCTCACCTTTAGCTTGCATCACTTGCCATCCAAAGACATGCATCAAAGATCGAAGGGCCAACCAAAGAGACAAGGTATAAGGTTTCATTCGTTGCTTTTATCTTGTGTTGATTCCAACTTAGGCTAATCTTGAGGTGTAGGTTGTTTTGGTGTTTATTTGCACTCTTTAGTTTGCTACTCATTTTCTAACGCTTACATTCGACCTATCACACATATAAATGAATCTTGACCTGCATAAATGATTTCAAAACCTTTCCCACGACCTGTATGTTCTCGAAAATGATTATCACAGCCTGTAGAAGGAATTAAGACTTGAATATCAAGTGATATTTGTAAATAGTATTCACAACTGCACTTGTTACACTTGCAACCTGTGTGACTGTGATAAGGATTTATGCCTATTATTGTTTAAATTTCTAAGAACAGTGTTTGCAAATCTATGGTGCATATCCAACAATCTCTTCTAAAGTCTCTTGTGAGTTCTCTTATCCTTATGCCATTATTTGTCGTTTGGTTTTTGGTATTCATATTTACTCTCATTCATAAGTTTTTTCTTTCTGCCTAGATCAAATTCATTTCGTATTACATGATAGAAGGCCAATGCCTTGTTAATGCCTTGTTAATGAAATCTATTATTGTCATTCTCCATTCTGTTTTCTTGTTATCCACATTGGATGTGATCTCCATCTCTTAAACTTTGCATGGAAATTAGAAATGTAGTCACTTTGACTAATCAACTGTCACAGTTTCTCTGTTAGGATATTTACTTTCTTGAATTTTCACTCCAAATGCCAATCTTGAACATTATTGTTCACAAGTTTGTTTTCTTATTGAAAGAATAGTTTAACACAATTTTGGAGAGAGAGTCAATGAGTTAAAAATTTCTACTCCATTTTATAGTCTTACCAACAAATTTAGGGTTGACCTAATAATGCTTTAGGCTATCACCGGTGGGTCTACTCCTAAGATAAGTTATGGAGTCTACAAGCTTTATTAGAATAGGTGAAAATTTAGTCAACATTTTCCATCATTATAGCACCTCTTTATGCTATTACAAGAAGTGCTAAGAGTTTTCATCACGATAAGAATCATGATAGTGTTTTTGAGTCATCAAGATATAAAAATATCAGAATAACAATGTCTATCCTCTTAGGATACCAACCACTTCAAATACAAATTGATGTAAGTGTGTATGAACTACGAGGCAATTTTGTTGCAATTTTTGAAGCAAATCATGTTGTTATCATTTAGAGGTATTATATTTGCTTGTTGTTTATAAATTTTACATCGAATTAAGTAGTTAAGAATGAGCTTTCTTTTAGATGATAGGTTAAACATATTGTTTATCAACTTGTCAAGAATCAAATCATAGCTTGTAGTTGATGTAGAGATTAGATATAAATGGCTAGATGTTTATGAACGAATATTGATTTCTCAAAGGATTTATAATGGTTTCTCCCCATTAAATATATTTATTACTTCAATAAGTTGATTATAGTAGTATTTATGTTGTTGTGTTAGATCTTAGATCAAATTGTTCACATACATTATACAGTTAGTATCATTTTTGATAATTATGAACTTTAGTGAAAACAAAGTAGTATCTTTGGGGTGTATTGCTTCATTGGAGCAAATTCTAACATCAACAAAAACTAAATTGAATGAGTTAATTTAATAATACATCCTTAGGAGGAATAGCTATAACACTGGGTGTTTCTATTGAAATAAGTAGTTAAGTTTTCTATTTTTTTTTGTTTGCACCATTATTATTACAAAGTGTTATTGAGGCATTTTGGATTCTAGGCGAAAAGTTATCATTTTCTTATTATCATTTTTGTAGCAACATTTGAATTATCATTGCTACAATATTTTGCTATAGTCTCAATTTAATATGCATTTTCATCTAGGTATCAAATAGTTTAATATTATTTACATTAATTATAGGAATGATTTTTTAATTCATTTATAGTAATGTAGTTATTTTTTGTGATATTTATTAGTATTGGCCAATTAAAGTTATCAACGATCAATTGATATTGAACAATTATAGTTAAGTTAATTTTTTTATTATTTAATGTGGTATTCTCTAGTATGGAAAAGTTATAGTTAATGATTTATTTTCAATATAATAACCATTAGTATCAAATAGTTATCAATTGGATATTTACTTGTTTGTATAGTTATTGTTTGATATTCGATTGGGAATAGTGTTGCACATGTAAAGATTACCCATTTGTATTCTATAGTATTGAAATTAATAGTTGATATAATATTCATTAGCATTGAACATTTACCATAGTTTGATAATCATGTTATTGTTTCACATAGATACCAAGTCATTATCATAGTTACCAGGATGTTCAAGTTCTCAAAAATACTAATGATTCTAATGATTACAAAATATTAATATAAACCCTTGACTAAGTATATCCCCAAAAGAAAAAACCTAGTTTTCATTGAAGTTGACTTTCCATTTGGATTGTTGATGTAGTATGCTCTCACGCAATTATATTAAAATTATGCTTGTGTCACCAACTTTTCTAAATGTTGTATGTGACATGGCTTAATAAACAAGTAATGTTATTCAATAGAGAAATACTTTCAGTGTTTTCAGTTGTGATGTTGCACTGTTGATCTAGATTTCTCAAGTAATGAAATTACTTTTACTTTTAATAACATGGCCTTTTTTCAACTACATCATGCAAGGTTAATTTAGTCCCATGATATACAGAAGACATCTATCAGACTATATTATTGAGCTCAAATACTTTTAGTGTATAAATCACAAAATCAAGCTGGCATTAAATGTAGGCTTAAGGCATTAAATGTAGAATTAAGAGTGTGTAGGTTTCCAAATTCCTTTTAAGTTATGTACTATTTACCAATTTTTGGGTCCTAAAGAATTTGTTTCGTATCCCTGCTAGCTTGTAAAGTTTTGTTTTGAGTCCATGTAGAGTATAGTTTGCATATTAGGAATGTGTTACACAAATATATACTTTATTTATTAAGGTAATAAGAGTTTATTTTTAAATTTGTTTGATTTAATTTATAATGTGTAATAGGTAACTAAAATTCCATGTTTATTTAGATGTCCTTTCAGAATCCATCCATTTTCTCAATATATTTCAATATTCTTCTTCAAAAATATCGAGTGTGAAGATTATTGTGGAAACTAACACGAACAAGGTCAACAAACTGTATATTTGAGACAATAGTAGTTAGTATAAGTAGCAATGCAGATTCTGGAAAAAGTTGTATAAATAATAGCCTCGTGCAATATATAGACATCCTGAACACCTCTCACCAAAGTCTAGCAATGGTCATTTCCAAGACATATAGACATCCTGCCAACTCATGGTTGCAAATATTGAACAATTCCATAACTCAACACTTGATCCAAATCCTCTTCAAAATCAACAAAATATTGAGCCAATTCTCATGCCTAATGAATACATTGGAAAACTCTTTTCAAACAATCCATCCTTTCAAATTGATCCATGTCAAGAACATGAACCAAAGCATATTGAAGACAACACCACGTAGAATTAAGATCAAGAATCCATACCTCCAATATAATACCACAATCTAATGAGAATTCTACAATCCATACAAGATGTCGCAAATGATAATCATATCCATATACCACCTACTCCTCCATCTACCCATGAGATGCTTACTCCTAAATGTACACATAGATGTTCTGCAAAAACAAGAGTCTCCTACTCTAAACATCATTATCAATGAGTAAGAGTCTTCTACTTTAAATATCAACAATCTTGTGCAACTTCTTGGTTTTATAGAAATTAAGGAATAAAGATAACTCTTAAACACTAGAGGGAACTTTTTTTGGTGCAAACACCAACATGGGGAGAATGTAGATTCCTTATGTTAAAACCACTATCAATGCTACAACTATTCATAACTTCAATCATCATCCACGCATCATCCCATCCACAAATTGTGCCCAACCACATGAGAACAAGGTATATCAAAGTAATGAACAAATCTAAGGTAAAATGGACAAATAAAATTCAAATGGATACCAAAAAATACAAAAAAAAAATCATCCCTTTCAACTCCATTAGTCAAAGAAACTATGGGGAAAAAATCAAGAAGGGAAGTTCATCCATCAAAAAAGTCCAACGGTGAACAGGAAAGATTCAAGAGCGACCTACAAGATATATGAAAAAGTTTGTCCCAACCGAATCTCCATATCCACCTACCATTGCTCATCTCCCAAGTTTGGAAAAAAAAGATCCAAACTGTCAACCAATCAATCTACATCTCATATCTCTCAACATACACCACCATAAACTTTGACATCCATGATATCCAAATCTCGCAATAACTATGTGTTGACAACAACTCTTTATCATAAGGACTCTAATAACTATGTGTTGACAACAACTCTTTATCATGATCTATATCTATCAACTCATAATATAAATTAGTATTTTTCTATTTAGAGGATTATACCATCTTAGTTTACACATACATATATTCTTTTCATAGAATAAAGGAGTATGCAAAACATGCTAGAGGTGTTCTCTATATATTACAAATAATTTGTATTTAATTCAAACAAAATTGTATAATTTCAGAGTATGCAAACATGCCAAAGGTGTTCTCTATATATTACTGACATTTTCTATATAATTCAAACAAAATGGAATGAACACATTGTATGTTTACTTCTTTATTTTGTGATAGAGATGGTTATACACCCGTTATCTTTTTGTAATGTCTATTTTTTGTTGTGAGATTAAAATATTGTTTGTTTTGGTACTGGTGTCTACATCTCCAAAAAAATTGTTTGTTCTGGTACTGGTGTTTGCCTTTGTTCTGGTACTGGTGTTTACCTGTATCTCCAACTATGTATTAAATCCACTTTGTACAAATATACAAACAATATTATACAAGTGTTAAACTGTACGTCACTCCCATTCTTACTTTACTATATTTTTCTATCAACATAACCCTTGCACCCCCTCTGGTGCAAATGCTAGTTTATAAATAACCAATACCCAATGATAATGTCTGATGTGCAAATTACCACTACGTGTTCTGATCTGCAAACCCCTCCTTTTCCTTTCAGCCAGCAGTGATATTTTCATAAGTTTCTGCTTAATTTTTTTTGTTTGAAACTACCTGAACCTTATATATGACACGAAGTGAATAAACCAAAGTAGATTTTGTATTTTTATGGATAATATAAATTGTTTTTTTAAAGACTTTATTTGCTGATAATATATTTTGTTTAAATATTTCTTGTTTGATGTATTTTATTAATATTATTTTATATCTCTTTTTGTATGATATTTAATATTTATTTTATATTATTAATATTTATATTTAAAAGTATGATATTATCTTGACAATTATAATTATAATAATGGCAACCACTTATATTTATATTTTGATATTTATTCGATTTTGATATTTGTATTTCAATATCTCATATTCAGCATTACAATTTTAGGGACATGACAAAATCACTAACATAATAACAAGCAAAAGAGCATGAATGTGGAACAATATCCCATCACAAGAATACACTAATATCAAAAAAAGTAAATACATTATGAACATCACCTCTTGAACACAATTTTTGTACCAATGTAAAACTCAAACAACACATTAGGCCTAACACTGAATATGCCCTTGGGTTACAAATTTAAATTTTAAAGCTAATGACTAAGAACTCCCAATTTAAGCACAGCATTGGAACCAAAAACTATTGTTGTGCCTGGAACAACATGAAACTCAAACATCACCCATCAATTCTCACACTGACAATCCCCTTGATATACTACAACTCAAACATTACAAAGAAAATGATACATAATCCAAATTTAAGTTCAAACCCCAAATAATACACAGTCTTTGTGTCAATGTAAAATTCGGATGGTGAGCATCAACCCTAGTGTTGAATATCCCTTCAACATAATAGAACCTAAAAACTTATACGCGAGAGTTGAAAAATGAAAAAAAAAAAAAATCTAAGTTGTACTCAATAAAATGAAAAATTTGATGAGTTTTTATTCTTGAATAAGTGGTAGCTCATCACTTGAACAAGTGTCCCCTTGTAACACAGAGAAAATTTCTCATAACTCTCCATGTCATCATCATCGGGTTCATGTTTGAAGATGGTGCCACCAAATTATTTTTACGCTTGTTGAAATTATATTATAGAAAAGAATAGTAGACAAAAGATTAAAACAAGCCTACATCTAAAAAAGAACAAAGACAACTGGCTAGATCAATGACCAAATCCTCGTGCAACTAAAAAATCTCCATGACAAAACCCTTGTTTCCTTTGGCAATGCCATTATCCTATCACTTATCATTCATAAACCTTACGGGCGCAAATGTTGAGTTAAAACTTTTAAACTTGGGCTATAGATCAATGGCTCAAAAAGAATGCATATAGAACCTCAATGTAGGGTTCAATGCAAAGAAAAGAGTTGTGTGTGGCCCTTCACATTGTTCAATTGTCGAAAATAAGTATGAGCATGCAACCCACATTACTTAAAAAAATAACCTTTCAAAATATGGCTAAACTTCTCAACATAGTAGTAGCTGAATGAATTTGAGATCTCCAACCTACAACTTCCAACCTACAACTTCACTGAAATCGACAGAACGATTAATTTCTAGCAATTAGGATTCCATATTCCAAGGATATATGACGCTTATCACTTGTGGCTGTGAGAAACCTGAGTTAGTTATGTAGGTTTGTATGGTTTGCAGGGTAGATTTTAGAACCCTGGGTACTTAAGTGTGGAGCTAATTTGACGATTTACATTGAATGGTGGTCAAGTCAAACATAGAATCTATAGTACCTGAGATAATCTCTCAGACAATACGATGGGAGAGAAACAACACCAGCGATAAAAGAAGATCAGATGAAGATAATATGCAAGAACTGAGATTCAACCCTTTATCAAACCCTGAGACTCTCATCACATTCTCCACACCACAACAGAGTCATGAAGCTTTTAAAATGATTAATAATCTTGATGTTCAGAGCTCACTGTTTAAGAATACTTAAGATCTCAAGGATAATTTATACTATATGTCGATACAAATCTTTTAACAGTGTAAATGGTTACGAAGAAGAATTGAATGGATTATGGCAGCAATTATGGTGATGACACAGCGGACTCTCGTAATAAGTTAGGAGTCGGACCAGTCAACTAAAAAAATAACAGAATAGGCCCACCGAATTTTCCATCTTGTACCATACGGCACAATTTTTAGTGGTTTGGGGGCTAAGCTGTGAAATATCTAAGGTGTCCATTAAATCCCTATTAGAGGGGTAGGACCACAATAAATGGGAGAAAACATAAACCTTGACCTTTATTGTTAAATTGTTCACTTTTAATTTTTGCATCGGTTGTCAACTGCATGTATTCCATATTTCACTCGCCCAATGCTCCACGTTTACTGAGAGGTACACCACGTTTCATTGAAAGGGTGATTGATGGTCCATTATCTCTGATAGAGCTGATTTTAGCAATCTCATTTGAATCACAGCAGCAAACAAGCAAACCATCGAGATAGGAAATACCTTGATTTTCCTTTTCCCAAGTCAAAGAAATTTAACATGGTCAGGGATAATGGAATCCCCTCTGCATGCCCAAGAACTGTTGCAGAAATTCTGGCTTTAAGAAAGCAAGCAAAAGCTTCATTAGCTCTTTTGATTCCGTCTCCAATTTTATGAGAATTTTTTTCACACCAGCTGTAAAGAGAAGACGGCCAAATGCCTCCCTCACTAATATTGTTTGCTTTCATTCTCTTTTTTGGGTGTTTAGGTCACTGCAACTTTGAAATAGTCTTAAACGACCCCATTTGTAGAGATCAGAGTTACTTCATCTAGTCTCAATTTTGTGATTCTAAATGCATAAATTCATATATATGGTGGTTGCAGAGCCTTAGTAGTTTTGCATATATTTACTTTATCTTGTCGATGAAGGAAGGGAAGAAGAATTAAGAGTTAGTTGAAGATACTTCCAAAGGCACAAAAATTTTGAATTGATGCCAAACATACAATTGGAAATTAGGTGGATTTCTTTTCCAGCTTCATATTGTACATTCTCAGTAAAAAAACTGTCTCAAATTGATCAAATATGATAGAATATACGATTCGCTTAAGTCTGCGATAATTCTCATGCACTTACCGAAGCATTGTCAATCAAAATGTACTATAACAAATGCAGATTTTTCTATTAGAATAAATTAGTTTAATATATAGCTGAAATGAGCCTGAATTAGGTGGTCTTTGGGTCTGGTTACTACTCTATAGCGTGGTCTAGCAAACCTACAGTGCCATCCCAACAAAGGCCAAAGAAGCCAAAGAATCACGTTATCTATACAAATACCATCAAATATGAGAAGCCAAAATTGACACGCCCAACGGATGAAACAAGACATTTGTCACATGAATTCAAGATTTGTGAGAAGAATCCTCATTTGTTGTTGTCGACTAAAAATTATGAGAAAAATTATTTGAGAAAGATGGATTGACCAAGTTGAATAAAATCGGTTGGAGGATTGTTCGAAGAAATGTGAGAACAAATCATTTGAAAAAAGTGGTAGTGAGCAAGAAAGAAATCACTAGGCATCAACTGTATTCTTAAATTTCAAAGATACAAAGTCCAACAAGATTATTCTCAGGTCCATAACAAGAATAAATAAAGTCTTATAGAATTCATCTAGGTTAAATAATTAATTAAGTAGTCAAGATACAAGAAAATTAAATTAAGTCATTGAGTTTTGAAATACTAAAATTTAGAAATAAATTCCCATGATCATAGAGATATTTCCTTTAAAATAATTCATCAGCATCTGAAACAGGGTAATTCCCTGCATTGACCTTAAATTTATTTTTATTGGGAACCTTGAAAGAAAAGAGAAACAAGTGCTCTCCAACTGCAACCATCAATCTTGGCCAAACAGGGTAAAAACTAAAAAAATTGAAAATATAGGAAGATGGTATCCAAAGATTGAGATAAGTAAAAAATAGAACTTTAAAAGACAAAGTTCTGGAAAATTACAGAGAGATCACAGAGTCGGCCATGGCCAAACAATTTTTTGACTCTTCTAGCAACAAGACCTTTGAGAATGTCTGGACAGGCTAGAAGCTCCCGGGCCATGAAGGACAAGGTGAATGATGCATACGACTCTGTCAAAGGCAAAGTCATTGAGCCAACAAAAAAAATCAACGTGTTCAGGAAATAAAACACTGGGACATAACGACCCTGTGCATCGGTGATAAAGTAAAGCATTTGAACACAAGAATTTATAGAATATGATAAATAGATATTTTTAGAATCAAATTAGATTAGATATGCCATTGCTTTCGCATTTATGGGTATAGATATTTTAAAATCAAATCAGATCAGATACGCCACTGCTTTGAGTAGATTTTATATGATTTAAATATGCCAGATTTATTAAAGTGCACTATGAGAATTCTGGGTGAATAAGTAGGCAACTGAAAACCAATTATTTTGCAGTTTAACAATAACTCAGATGCTGTTTCACAGCGTGAGACTTGTTTCCAGTCGAAACCTCACACTATGTCGAAACTTCACACTATATGTAGCCTATTGACTAATTATGAAATAATGATACAGAAACCACACTTCTCTTAAAACCCTACAAGACACTGTTTGAGCATCATGTGAAATTCAAACAGCGTCCATTCCCTCCACATAATATATCTTAAGCACTTTACATAGGAAGCGAATGATGCATAACCCCAAAATCTCAACTCAAAACCCAAACTGCGCATACCTTTTACATCAATGTTATCGGCCAGCCCTGGGATCCCCACTATAGAACATAACTTTACAAACTGAAACTAAAAAGTTATTGATATAAAAAACCCACTTAAAGTCAACATCAAACTAGACTTCAACCAGTAACCACAATCCTTAGTGCTGGAAATTCCCTCCACATGGCATAATTTACAAACATAAACCATAAATCTAATGATACAGAAACCCCAATCTAAGCGCAATACCCAAACTAGACCCTGTTTTTGCAATAATTTAATATTCAAACAAGAACCACAAGACCTAATATGAAATCCCTTAAATATAACTTGCTGGGATATAATACTGAACAATTTTCAAAGCCGGGTAAAAGGCATATATAAGCTTTGACAAAATTGAAAACAAGCAAGCACAAGAATAATAAGTATTCGCAGCAAAAACAATTGAGAAAATGTTGAAAATGTTGTACACCTCCTTAACCCACACTTACGCAAATACTTGCAGTTTGCATTGTTGTGCAGTATTTTTAGTAGCATTTCCTCCTCCACTGAGGTAGTGTTTGCGGCATTGTTTCCAACACCAACAAATTGAACTGTTAAACCTTTTTCTTATTTGCAAAACTCAATCCCATTTCAATTAGCTTTCCTAAAATGAAGCCCACGAGTAAAGGGCAGATGAAGGCCACATGCATCGCCTCCCACGTATTGTTATGGTGGAAATGTGGGCTCAATCAAGACACAACACCCCCATAATGTAACAATGGTGCACGCCAAATAATAGCCGTAAGTGCTGCGATTCCGTTTTGAAATAGATGGTCATAATAACTAGCATATATATACTATTTATTAATAATATATATAGAAACCCGGAGAGATATCTTTCTCCAGGTGTTTATTTTTAAAAATATTAAAAATTAAAAGTGCATTTTATAATTTTAAATTGATTTTAGATGTGGACTTACCATGTGAAAAATCTTTATAATAGATTGTACATTTAAGTTATATTTTTGTGCAATAAAATCTTTACTAAAATCATAAATTAATAATATTTCTTTTAAGATATATACTAGCACTTGCACCAGAAAGGGGTGCAAGGGTTACGCTGATAGAAAATATTGGTTGAGTTAAAGTTTGTTTTCAGGGAGGGGGTGACGAAGTTTTTTGAGCACAAGACAAGATCTTTTAGTCCTTTTCAACCTTCTAAGAGAAAATATTGTTTGTGAGTTAGAGTTTGTTTTCAGACACGGGGTGAGGAACATTTTAGTTGTTTGGTAGTTGTTAACAAATTTGATTGCATAAGCAGGAAATATACACAATGTGAACTTCTAGTATTTCAATAGAAGTGCCATAATTGTGATTACCTAGGTCACCAAACTTGTCGAGAACAAAACTTAAAAAGCTTAAACATTTTTGCTCTCTTATGCACATGACAGTTAGTGTGGATGCAGGGGAGCCCATGAAAGATGCATTTTTGAACTGAAGTTTAATTGTTTTATCACAATTTATTATTTCCTGCAACCCCTCCAACAAGTAGAGTATTGTTGTTGGAATGGCATAGACAACATCCAATAGGGACTCAATTTTCATTTGAGTAACATTCAGTTTAAAATGAAAATCTTAAGAATGTGGTTCAGGCTTATCCCACATCAACTCATAATCTCATCCAAGATTAACCAAGGGAAAAAGAAGATAATGTCTTCTTGAAGAGATTTTAAAAATTTATTTTTTTGTGTTCAATTTCAACATTAATAAAAAAATAAAGTAAAATATCCAACAAATATACTTTGCAGCCAAAGACCTAAACATTCAAATAATAGTTGTCATCTAAATGAAAAATATGTCTACATGGTGTCAATGAAATGGAGGACAAACCAGTCCAGCAAGCAATATTATGATAGCAAGGCAGAGCTATTTCCTTGACAATAATGATCACCTGCATTGATGTCCATAGGAATGCATACCACACTCGAATGAGGCCAAGTGAGGTCCCATGTGAATTTTGCAGAAAGCGAAACTGCTTAGAGTTGACTTAGTGACCCAAGTCCTTGGCATTAAAAGAGTGTAAGACGAGAGTGAGTAATACAAAATTGGAGAGGATCTAACAACATTAACACAAAAAAGTTGGTCCTGGGGTTGTGGTCTAATGACTAAGTCACCTGATAGTTACGTGACTGGCCCAGTTTCAAAGTTTCTTGTGGAAATGGAAATAGAACAACACTTATAAAAGCATAATCCAAGTTCAAATTCCTTCACCACAATTATGGACACCATAATTTTAGGGTACATGTGGGAAGGTTGTGGCATGATGATTATAGGTATATACGAAGGTGATCTAGTGTGACGTTTAATTAAATTAGAGTTGTGATATCTATCTCTAGGAGAATCCAGAACATCTCTTTTCTCGAAAAGAGAAAATATATTTCTAACACATTCTAATGCATATAGTTGATTACCTGTCCTTGGGATCTCATCAATATAGTCTCAAATAAGCCAAAGAAAATTCCTGTCTTCAAACTTGGAGAGACTTAGATCAAAATATTCACTTCCATACATTCATTATTGTATATATATGTCTACATATAGTTTAATTATATAATATTAAGCTTAGAAGCTCATCGCCCCTTCCTCCCTATCCATCTGATTGGGTCCTCTCACAATCACTTCACTCTTCTGTGATTCCAAAATTCGATTCAGTTTTTCTGGAGATATCCCGAAAGATCTTCCAAGAACCCTCTTATCTATACCTTTAAGTACATTGTTTCTTCTTGCAAATATACAAAACTCATAAATCAACAACCTCGTCTCCATTACATTTATTCTTTAAAACTGTATTTCTACAAGTTATTTACCTGTAAGGAACTGCTTTATGTTGCGATGGTCAGTGATCTCAAAGCACAAGATGCGAAGTGGGCGGCCAGAAGAAGCAATTGCAGTGTTTGGATGGCCTCTTGGAACCAAAAATACAGTGCCTGGTGTCAATCTTGCCCTCACTTTTTTGTAAGAGATGTGTCGTTGTTGCCCTTCTTCGTATTGCCCTCCCCTACCTGCAAGATGTGGGCATGCCATTTCCAGGATCCCCTCACCACTCACAACTATGCCAAATTTAATGGCCCTTGTATTGTAATTCGGAACTATCATAGATCCCTGTTGTGACAGCAATTCAACTCATCATTTGCTAACATTGTAAATATTAGCTTGCAGAACTAAATTATATATTGACTTACATATTTGAAGACTGCAGCTACAACGGCAAGGTTTTAGTAGGCCTAATTCAGAATGCTCACTTGAATCAACTTCAATAAGTTTGCCATAGTTATTTTGGAACGTTGGCATGTCATTTAAAATGTTTAAGGGACTCTGCTCATGCCCCGCAGGCATAGATTCTCTGGATTGGCTCCTTGTAATACTCTCTAACTCTTCACTACGTAGTTGAATAATGGCTCCCGAATCCTGCTCCTCTTCTTCACTCAACATTTGTTCAACACCTTCCTTGCTCTACAAATTTCATACACATATAATTAACTAATCAAAACCCTAAACCCTAAACCCTAAGTCAGTAGAATCGAATCAAAGTGAGGACATTTAGTTAATGTTTTAAAGTGGGTATTATCATCATTTTATTCTTACATTAAAGGCAGCTTCCAGAACTTCACGACTCAGTGCTGAGAAAACAGACTCGGGATTTCTCACTCCTGCCACATAAAATGGCTACAATACAACATACATGTAGCTACAACGTTAGCGCAGGAATTTGCAAAGGTTGTTCCTGAGTTACTAATGTTGTGTTTTCCTCCACTGCTTCCCATTTGATCTGTTGGTCTGCTCCCTTCCAATTCATTAGGAGGAAAGGCCATAGTGTGACCTTGAAAAAGAGCAATATGTCCAAAAAGTTTATCCTTGCTGAATTAAAATAGAATGAATTGTCAAGAAAATCCATGAATAAGAACATAAAACTTAAAACGTAAGAAAATTTTGTAATTCAAACTTACTTGACATTAGCATAAGCAAGGTTGTCTTGCAAGGGATTTGGATAAGTCTGCAACTTACATATAATCCACCAAAAACCCCTAAATTAGTGGCAGTAATGGCTAATCTTTTGACTTTAATCCTATAGGGCTGGGGTGATTCCTACTGTCATGTGGAGTGTTTCCTAAGTCACCGAGATTGCTTACCAAAGACTGTGTATCAACCACAAGAATTCAATGTGGAGCATTATCTAGGTCATTGGGATTGATTACAAGCCACCAATATGTATCCACCTGCTAGAACTTGAACAGGGTGAGCCCAATAAGCATCTCCGCTAGCCAGGGTGGTAACCCGAATGAGTGTAAGAAGATTTGGCCTGAATTTGAGGAGCAAGCAATTTAAAATCAAATTTTACGAATATGGGTTAAGAATATTTTGAAGCCTGAATTTTTTTTAAAGTAATTTGAAAAAGTAAAAATAAAAAATCTTTACAGATAATTCAGTAAGCCAATCGGAAAGATGAGGAACATCATCGATCATGAATCCAGAATCACAGCTTCCATGATTATGCGCAGCCATCACAACCCCAGCACCGCTGTTTTTCAGCATAAAGCCGCTTAAACTCACATTCTTATAGAATATCGTGTGCTTGAGAACCAACCCGCTCGCACAGTCATGTGATCGGAGGCGCCGCTTAGCGGCACACAGTCGCTCTGAATTCTGTGAATGTGTGGACTGGAGAATGTTGAATTGACCCCAAGAACCAGCCATCTAAATTCAATATGTGGTTAGCAGAGTAAGCCAAAGTAAAATAAAACAGAACAAATAAACAATCAGAGCGGTTCCAAAAGTAAAACTCATTGAGACCATTGCAAGTGACTTACCTCAAAATTCTGCACTACCTAATTGAGTTGTCTGACAATGATGCTGATGAGAAAAAATTGGGCAGAGTTTGCAGGAAAAACTTAAAGAAGCCCTACCATAGCAAATATCTTTAAAAATTAGAGGAACCAAAACAAATCCCCTACAACTGCTGCTTCAATCTTTTCACGAAAAATAGATCTGAAAATATGAGGGAATTAGGGCTCGCGCGCGACAGAAATCGATTAGATTTGAGATCTGCATATTAAGAGAAATCCGATTTGATTTGGAGTATGATAAATGCACCGACATTCAATATAATTGAATGCAGTGAGAAGCTTAGGTGTTTATGCCGTTCAAATTTGTATTTTACAAAAACCGTTAAACTGTTTTTGAGAGAATTTCGTAGTTTACCGGCGTCCATTAACTGTTTTCTGAGAAAACTTCATTGTTTCCCGGCGTGAGACAGGTTTTGCATGAAAGTTCTCACTATATATAGCCTATCGGCTAATTATTATTTTTTTAGTCGGTAATAGGAGTTTTTTTTAATTATTAAAAATAAAAGTGAACTTACATCATGATCTTCCTGGTTCTAGCCAAAGAAGATTACAAATGGTGGATCCCCACTCAAGTAAAGAAGCACTATAGACAATCCAAAGACACACTTAAATCCATAAGACCCTAAAAAGAGACCTATTAACAAGTCTACAAATTTGAAGCACAGTTTGGTCTTCCCTTGGTCTTAGACTAGAGGACCATAGCGAAAGTTTCCTTCTTTAACTTCTTGTCTTTCTTCCCCTTGACAACTTGTCAGTCGTCCTCCACCCTTACAGCCTCCTTCTGCCAGTCCAAAGATTTTCCCTTCACTACAAGTTAGCCCTCCTCCATCTTTGCCGCCTCCTTCTGCCATTTTTTAGATGTAGCATGTTGCGTCCTTGTTCCTCCATGTTCTCCAGCGATTGCTTGCCCACACTGACCTTCTACAACTCCATTTCTCTCCCCTTTTTCCTGCGCCTTCGTCTTGCCTGATTTCTCCCTACACTCTGGAGTTTTAGCACCATGATGGTTTTGTTCTACCACATCTTCATTAGCTCTCCCGACATCAACACAGTTCAAAATGGGCACCTCAGCATGACCCGACCCCCCCCAGCTGATCCAGATCCCTATTAGGCTAAAGCGATTCAAAGTTACCCACAACCTGAGAGCAGTTCTTGCCCTGCTCTTCCTTACTCCCACTTTGTTTCTCCACCACATAATGTTTGTGGGAGACATCCTGCCACCAAGTAGCTGGTTTGGACCATCTGGGTTTTGCACATTGTGCAGCAAAATGACCGGTCTGGAAACATCTCCTGCATCAAAATGGTACCCCTTCATAATCTAAGGGTTGTACCTAGCATCCTTTGGAAATTTTAATTGAAATATCTTCTGGGAGTGTCTTTGATACTTCCATCACCAAAATCTGGGCTTAGGTGGAGTGCAACAGATTTGAAGAACCCTCATCAATCATCAAAAAATCCCCTAAAGAATTTCCTATAGCCTCTAAACATGACTCAAACCAAAAATGGAGAGGAAAGTGTGGGAGTCTCACCCATAAAGGTACTTTATCAAAAGTATTTGTTGCAAGGTTGAAGGTCGGATGCCATGGCTTCAAGGACAAAGCAAATTTATCCTCCCAACTCCAGAAATAATCACACAGAACTTTATTTCTATCAGCCACAGTTTCAAAAACATCAATAAAAAAACTTCTGGCAACTAGGTAGATTTGAACACAGCTATCCACAACGGGTTCCCAGTGTTCAAAAATCCATTTATGGAGATTGTCCAATCAATCCCAATTGTGAAATCACTTCAACATTATGCATTACCTCATCCTCAAGCTCCTCCTGCAGGAGAACTGACACTTTGTTGGCCTTCAAAACTTCAGCAGGGCATTATCACCCCAAAACAATTTCCACCAACATTCTCCTTGGAGCCCAACTAGTCACAGTGCACACCTCCCACAACTTTTCCACCTGTTTGCTCCCCTATTGTCTTCTACCCAACATTTTTTCCCTCTACCCTGCGGCTCTATGAACCTCTAGTAAAAAGAGTCGGACGAAATCGGCTTCATCTCTCTCATTTAATATTAGTATTAAAATATATATTAATTTTGAATAAAATATAATATGAATGATTTTATTCCTTTTTTAAATCTTTTTTTTAAGATATTCAATATTTTTTTTGTGCAATAATAAATTTAAGATATTTCTTTTTATTTAATTTTCTAATTTTATAATTTGATATTTTAATTTAAAATATTTAAAAGAACATTTTTTTCATTCATTTATAATTTTAATTCTATTTTGTGGCACATAAAAGTGCATATACGCTTCAAGATGGATATAATAAATTATATATATATGCAATTATAGCAATTTTAGTTAAAGTTAAATTATAGCAATTATGTAATACAAATGAATTAAATAAAATTACATATTCATTTTAAAATAAGTTAGCAACTACTTATTGTAGTTTTAGAATGAATTAAAAAATATATATTTACGTATAAAAACAACATTTCTAATTTAATTTTTCTTTTTTTTTTGCATGTCAATCATTTCATATTCTAAAATTAGAATGAATTAAAAACTCGCAATTGCACCTTGGTGTGCAATGGGTATGCTGAAGAGTTGTGGAAGGTCAATTAAGGAAAAAATTGGTTTAATTTTTCTTACATTTGTAAAACAAAACCTTTAAATTAGGAAGATAATCAAATTCCATTACAAAAAGGATCATGTTATGTTTGCAATAGGGGGAGAGAGGGACATGGGGATAAAGAGAGGGAAGAGATGAATGGGAGGGAGCGTCAATCGACGCTCAGATCGACTCGATCCGCTTGCTTATCAAAATCCGGCGACATCGTCCAGAACGGATCAGGCGAACTCGGACTCGTCCGATCGATCAAGATCGAAAGAGGCGACGGGACAAAGATCAGTTTCAAAGGATCGTCGAGACAAAGGATAAACGAAAAGGGCGGGCATTCAAAGTCGGTGGACGTTTGGAATCGAGTGATATATAGAGAGAGGTAGAGAGGGATATATATCTAGATAGAGAGAGATGATAGTAAGGTACATAAATGGTATAGATATAAGTAAATCTATGTGAAAAACATTGATATATATCAATATTAAATTAATTATTTTGACTTTAGAACAATTTTAAAAACATAGTAAATAATATAAATCATAAATCATAAACATGATCTATATTATTATTTTTAAAATAATATATTTATTTTAAAATAAAATAATATATATCCTTAATTTATTTACTTTTAGTTTCATGTAAAAAATACTTATTTTTAAGTTGGAATTTTTTTAATAGAAGTATAATATAATATAATTTAAAATAGTATAAATTGCATTATAATATAAAATATTAAGGAAAATAACTTTTAATATAAATAAAATATAATATAAACTTAAATTGTATAAATTTTATATAATTTGAATATTATTTAATTGATTCCTTTATAAATAAGGTGGAGGCAGCAATTGTGGAGGTGGTAAACAATAGAATTAGCACATGTTCAACCCAGACTGCCAAATTCTCAGAATGGGATGGGCAGATGAGATTTAGATGGCATTGGATCCGAATCCCTCCTCACATTGGGAAAGGAGAGAAAGCTTCCTACAATGAACGTAGGAAGGCAAAATGGCAACTTCCCCCTAATGGCTGGTTCAAGTTGAACTTTGATGGCGCCTCAAGGGGAAATCCTGGGCCCTCTGGCACCGGGTGTGCTATCAGGATGTGGAACGGTGACTTTGTTGGTAGACTGGCTATCCCTCTGGATGAAGTCACTAACAACGTTGCAAAATTCAATGCTCTAATCCATGGACTTTTACTATGCAGGGATCTTAAGTTAGGGAAAGTAGAGATTGAGGGTGACTCTTCATTAGTAGTTAATGCCATAAGAATGCGATCAATCCCTAATTGGAAATTGAAGGCAATGCTGGAGAGGGCGCTGGAACTACTGAAAAGCTTTGAGGCTTTTACAATTAACCATATCTTCAGAGAAGCCAATAGTGAAGTGGATGAACTGGCAAATTGGGCTGCGGATGGGATTGTTTTTGGTTCCATTGGACCAAGATAGCATTCGAGGGAGTCTTGGGACCTTTGGGTGACCTTCATCCCTCAGTTGAAGTCACAATATATTTGGATATATGGGTGACTGGCCTTACCAGTGGGAGATATTGTGAGCTCAATTGGAGAACAAGGAGTGCTATTGTACACTATCTCATTGCGGATAAACAAGACAGTTATTGTACATGCTCCCATTGCGGATAAAGGTGTCTTAGGCTGATTTTGAACTCAGGGGAATTCTGTTTCAATTTCAAGGTTCGGGTAGCTATCAACGCCTCTTTGTGAGCTGCTGGAGGTCAACACTTGGCGCAGGCTTGGACACCGAGGTGCCTACAAGTTGAGCAGTCATTGTACTACCAGAATTGGAATGAATGAAAGCGTTATCTGCCTTTCAATTGCATTCTGAGTGGCTAATTTGGCCATTGAGGCAGTGGAGGATCGGGCCATCAAGAAAGTTTTTGTTATGGATGTGGTCTGTGGACCGAAGCTTGGATCCCTTTAAGATCTCATGTAAATTTATAGATTAATGCAATATAATTTCCTTAGCAGCTCTACTACGTGTTATCAAGCAAAAAAATGTATATATATTATTGCCGTAATTTTCATTTTACATTATTAAGATCTTGGCCGTAATTTTCATTTTACTTATTAGGATCTTGGTTGTAATTTTCATTTTAATAAACATACTCTAAAACCCTTGCCGAAACCTTACTCAGTTCTTATTTAGGCCAACTACTACCCCTATGTAGCACTTTTCTATTGTACTTCTGAATTATAGAAATAATTGAATGACTTAAGCATAACTCCATGAAGCCCCACAGAATGACATTCAATTTTTGTTGGTGGCATGACAATAATGAGTGTTTTTGTCTCCACTCTCAATTCCACTACTGTGCGGGGAAATCAATTTTCACTCCATTTCATCTGTTGGATTAAGCATGGAAAACATGCACGGAAAAGCAGTGATACCAATGGGAAAAAATTGACAGAAAAGCGGCAAAAATAAAACTGACACCAAAATAAACTGTAAAAAAGTACTAGGAAAAATTGGACGGATGAAATGATTTTATTCATCTCCCGAGGAGCTTCAGCCAGTGATAGGGAAAAATAGGTTGGCTCTTCTCAAATAGAATACGCCTTCAGCGTAAATATATATTTAAGTATAAAAGCAACATTTCTAATTTAATTTTTCTTTCTTTTTTTTTTGCATGTCAATCATTTCATATTCTAAAACTAAACTACATTCTAATTTTAAAAAAATCATAAAATATCTAGAAGTACAAAAGCTCTTGATATATATATCTTTTTAATATATTGGTAAGGAAATAAATCTCTACTTCTAGATTTTTTTAGTTCTACAACCTCCTCTTTTAAAAAGAATGAAGGAATTAAATTAGGAATACAAACATATTTCATTTGTTGATTTAATAGTTTCACTAGAGAGTCCTGTGGAGCTATGTAAACAAATATGTCATTGTTGGTCGCCTAAATCTATTGAAAACTATAGCTTTATTTCAATTGGTTCGTTGCGAAACAAAGAAGAGAGAAATTTTTAACTGAATTATTAATATTGTTGAGTATACATGTTTGATGCTAAGATTTTGTTGTAGTTTTTTGGGAACCTGAATAGTGTAGAAAAGTAAAATAATAAAAGGATGTGATTCAGTCTCTGGTCTATTTCACCTTTATTAAACTCCTTCAAGTTAGTAAAGCTTGCAAAGTATCTAGCAGTAAATATGTATATTTATATTTGCATGAAAATGCTCCTTCATTTAAGTTGGGCACGTTCCATTTTTAGCACAAATCCTCTGTGTTTTAATGTACAAAATATCTATACTCTGTGCAGAGAAAAGGAAAAGAAAAAACAAGGGTCATCTCATTGAAATTCCCAGGAATACCAAGTCTGTCCCCTTTGTCTTGAGCACGCACCCAGTCTACCTTGTTGGTCTGCTTTTGCAAGGGAACTAAGAACTCTTTTTAAACTAACACAAACACAAGATAATGAATACAGATTTAGTATTCCATTTCAAAAAAAAAACACAGCATCGAATGAATTAAGTATGTTTGTGTATTTTGAAGGTGTAGTTAAGTATGGGAGTAAAGCTTGAGCTGATCGACACAAAATTAAAACTTTATAAGAAACTTATGCCTGTCTATTAATCAAAATTTTGTTTCCATACGGTCTCCCTTCATGTATGACCATCACCCCTCTTTGTTGTCCTCCTCTTCCATGAAATCTGCAACGTGCTAGTGGTTCCTATCTCCAATGGCTGTGAAAAATAGCAGATTTCATTGCAAGCGTCGCCATCTATGTTGAGGCATGAATATGTTTCCATCGCCCTCTGTGTTGGCCACACCCGGAAGTAGGAAGGCGTAGGGATGTGAGGGAGAAAGAGCCTTGAACGAGTTGGGCGCCCTTTGTGGAGGCCGTCATTCCATCCCTTTCCCATGGCACCACCTCAATGCTTAATATTCCCTGCCTCAACAAGGAGGATAGCTTGGTTTTAGGGTGTGCATTTCTTCTTCAGAGGACTTGAGAATAGGTTAAACTGAATTAAAACACAGACTGACTCCACTACATGCCAAGTAATAAGAACTTTCATTAAAAATCATCGCCTCTCTTCTCTTTGTGATGCTATAAGGAAACCATGGTGGCCTGCAGGAAATCCCATGGCTCAGAAAAAGTGCACACAAATCCAATGTGCAAAAAAATAAAACCCACAAATCCAATCTGTCTGATCTAGCGACATACAGATTCAAAAAAATAAAACTCACTGGAATCACAGCAACTTACCTTAAAATTTTGCACATTTGTGCTGTAAACAACGCCGATGGAAAAAATGGGTAGAGCTTGCAGAAAGAATTTACGAAACCCTTACACAGCAGATTTTTTTTTTAAAATTAGATGACCTTAACCAATCTCCCTATGGCTGCTGCTTGAATCTATTTTTGTACAGTAAAAACATATCAAAGGATCGTGTTTGTCTCTGACCCCCCAAAACTTTTTTGAGGAAAAAATTGTGCATTTCTGTTCTGAACAAAAATGCAGTGCCTTTCCTGTTTAAGCAAAGGGCGAAAGCAGAAAAGAAAATAATGAATCGTATCAGATTCTAAGCATCTGCATAGACATTGACAAAGAGTTGGTGCCTTTCCAGCAAGTCCTCAAGCGACCCGTCCATGTACTCCAGCACAAAATGAATCGCTTCCCCCTTGTTAAATGCTACAGGATATTAATTGTTGCAGGTCTGTGCCAAACTTTAAAATGGCTAGGATTTTAATTGTTGCAGTGGCTAAATAGGTGACTGACCATTTCATTTATTCACCTTTTCTTTTTTAGGCGACCGTTTCATGCAACAGCACATACCACTATTCTTACCATGCATTCAACTGTCATGTGCCTGTCAATTTCCGCATGATGAGTTTTTATTGACACAGGTTGTTTGATTTCACTTAAGAACACCTCTCGGCATAATGAAATAGATGGCCATAATAATAAAGTATTAGCCGTAGTGCATGCATCAAAGTAAAAAACATGGAAAGGATTTCCTTATTTCATGTTGGTTTGATACATGGAAAAGGGAGAATGAAAGTACTGGGCATTATTGGAAGAGAAAAATCTTTTAAGACATAATTAGTTTGATGGGTTGCCAGATCTGGCTAGCGCCATTTCTGCTACTACTCCTATCGTACATTTCAAACATGTACACAGTTTAGCGCCCACATCAATGGTATTAATGGACCTCAAGTATTTCATCCAATCAAAATAAAAGCTAAAATATAGTACCCAGTAAGATTGTTATTAATTACTTTTTCAAATAATTTCATGAATAAATAAATAATTTGCATCTTTACTCAAGAAAATATAAAAATTTCTTAAATAGAAAAAAAATTCAAACTTCTAATTTGTCAAAAGAAAATTATTAATAATTAGTTAAACAAAAATTTGTCTAAAGGCAAGTAACAATAAACAGCAACTCTCCTAAATAGTGCAGACTTTTAAAAAAATCGTACATGTTTCCACTTAAAACTATTAACCAAATGTAAAAAAAATTGATTACATGATAAAGTTCTCCTAACAAAACTATTGTGGCATCTACAACTACATAAAAAGCAAGAAAGTTTCAGAATCGAAGCTTTGTAAAGAACCATCGGTTCTTTCCAGTCTTGAACCTCTCTTGGAATGTCTCTTTTACTCCCTGCCAGTAACACATTAAAATTAGTAGTCTGCCTTGTCAATCAATAAAAAAAAATAGGCATCAAGATATACTAAAACGGAACATAACACAGCATCTTTTACAAATATCAATCTAAAGCAACTTTACAAGGTTAAAGTCCACGTCTGGACAATGGAATACCGAGCCCTGAATAAGGTAGCTCTACAAACACAAGGAATCCTCGTTGAGGTGTAGCAATAGAGAATGAATAAAAATTTTGCTCAAATTATGCTTTGGTTGCTACTTTCTCTTAAGCTGTAGGATTAATCACAATCAAGGTTCTCTCTAAATTTACATAAAATTTTGGCATATTAACAAGTTTTAATATGTTTCTCTTTCTATAAGATGTTAAATATCATTTTCATAAAACATTACAAGTGGCAGCAAATAATGTTATGGGAATGTCGAGTACACTGGCCTAATTAATCATAAACCAAATTAAATGAATAAAGAAATCCACAAAGTCTGAAGCCAACATACTCAGCACATATGTCAGTGTCACGTAGAACAAAAAACAAATGTTGATTGGAGATATACAGTCACACAGGTTGAAGACGTAAAACTTGTTCCATGATTGCTGCTCATTTGGATAGCTTCTTTGATGTACGTTGTTGTTTTTGCACAATCTTCAACATTCTTTACAAAACAAGGCAGCACAATGGACAGAAGGATAATAGGAGACATCAAAATAGCCACAAGCTTTCATGCAGAACTTTATTGCTATATCTATTCTAGTGCTAGTGCCTGTGTATGATTGAACACTTGCTTCTCATTAGAGAAGGTGAACAAAAATCAAGAGAACAAAGACAAGAGACCAACCTTTAAAGCTGTAACCTTTTTATCATTTGTCTCGAGTTTATCAAAGGTTACTAACGCCTTTAGATCCACATCTAATGTGTACCTGTAATAGAACCAGATGCCCACATGATCAACAACCACCAACAAGCATAAATTTAGGAGGAAAAAGCAACAAGAAAGACGACACAAAGAAACAACCAAATCCTAATCGAAGAAAACTGATTTAAAGCAAAGGGTTAGAAAGAAATTATCAACCAAACCTTGTCGGCATTATGTGGTTGTAGTTAACAACCTTAATGAAGGCTTTCAACCTTGATTTCTTCGCCGTCTTCTTAGCAGAATCTTTCCGAATTACCTGAATCGCATGACACATACAGATGGATCAAGAACAATACAAAAAAGCTTGAAAAACAGCAATGAATAGATTTTGTACAAAGTCAACCTACAAACTTCTAGGGGTTTCTGGAAAGGAACTGCAGGTGCATGGATGGCAAGAAACATGTTGTGTATGAGCAATGGTTTTCAGCTGTAGCTTTGCTGTGCTTGAATTCTTATGTGGATACCAGTTTCTACTTGCATGTATGCCCATTGAAGTGACTGCAAATATTTGAACAAATTTTGTTGACAATCCTTACATTGTAGTCATCAATATCTTTGATTGGAAACTCCTTTAAGTTTTCAATGTAGAACCTTCACACTTGCTAGGTTTTCAGCAATTAATAAGAATGGGAGCATACATTCTATCAGACATTCTTCGGTAGATTATATAGGTGAACTTTTGTATCAAGAATTAGTACTACTGGGTTTGTTGACCCTAACACAAGCACCCATATCAAACTTCAAAGTATTGTACATTGCATGTCCATTTTCCATTACAATCATCAAAGTTAAAGTTGAGAAGCAGATAATGCAGATGCAGAGGGGTAAAACAAAAATACACCAGCATAAGCATTTTTGTTGTGGAGTGCATAAGAGTAAATCCTACCGAGTACACATCTCAGGTGAGAGTAGCGTAGGTTCTTGCATGTTTGAGGTGATCAATTGTCAGCTTAATCTCACATTGTACAGATATCAATGAGACGGGTAATTCAGGTTTCCATATGATGCTTACTGAAAATCAAAATATTATAGACAGCAAAAAAGGTAACAATAATTCTCCTTAAAAAGCAAGACACAGTTAATCTAGGTTCATACAAAAATCTGTAGGGCTGAGAACAAGAAAACCATCCATTGAAAGTTTAAACATTCCCATTATGTGTTCCTTAATCAAAATCAAGATAAACAGTTGCACTAGCTTTGGAGTTGGCCATATCTTTGCAATGATACAACCAAGGTGAGAGTAGAATGTATCCTCGCAGTTTTAACTGATTATTTCTCACCTTAATGTTGGATATCATGAAATTTTATCTGATGTTGGGAAGCTTGGTCTGGTGATAGCATCTTTAAAAAGTCTTGCAGGATGCAAAAATCTAATGATAAAATGGTGCTATTTTCTCAACCATGTATTGAACTCCTTCCACAGCATTAATTTAAGTCGAAGGCGTATCCAATGTGAAGATGACCAACCTAAATTGTTTAATTGACGGCTCATTACTTTCAATAGGCCTTGATAGACGATCAAAGTGATCGTAGCCATTAATTTTACCGCCGCTCTTTTACCTCAGTTTTGATAAATAATATGGCACTTTATGGTTGTCGCCAGTCTTTTTATCTGATTTTTAATATATAATACGACACTTTAGGGTTGTATCGCACATCCATCATATCGAAATGCAAATATCTAAATGCAACTTCCATTTTACGTCGACGTGTTTACTACGAAACGGCTATGGCATTCAATATTGCACGGAGATTTTACAGATCTCTTCATATTCCCTGGCACGCCTTTAATAATATCTGCAAGTGAGTACATTCTCAGAAATGGCGTGCAACATGATTCCCTTCTTTCAGTTGCAACAACTATTCACAGCAGCAGTGTGGTGGTTTTCCTCTGCAGCTTTATCTACAGCTCTCTTATTGGGGTGTTGATAAAATTTACTCTGTTAAAAATCCACAGCGAGAACGTCATGAATTTAAATGAAGACTCCTGCTCTGGATCATGAAACTGCTCGCGTCCATGACTGCCACCACAGCCAAAATGCGAGCTTGTCCCAAACATTTACACTAATTATATATTCACTACACTTCACCTGAAGCATTAAGGTTCTCCTCACACAAATCTCTAAAAACTCTCCAAAAGGGAAAAAGAACGGAGCTCACACAACCAAACGCCTGGCCCTAAATTTCAACCTCTTCAGGTGCCCTAAGATTCAAACTTTAAAATAGATGAACAAGATCTATTCCAGCCCAAAAACCCTCCAAACCTAATCATATTTTACAAGAATCTCCCTCAAAATCTAAAAATAAACCCTTTCACCTCGAGAAAAACTCAGTCAAAACAGACTTATTCACATCTAGACAAATTTCCTAATAAGAAACCCTCAATTTTCTCCCTAAAACCTCTTCCAAATCCTGTAACAATGTACACCAGCATAAACGGCAAAGTTCTGGAGCCCTCGGGAAGATGGAAGAGCATTGCTTTTCTTGTTCTTCATCTTCTATATAATTTAAGTTTGCAAATTTTATGAATAGTTTATTTTGTACAGAAAAGTATTGCACCTTTTTCTTAGTTTTAATTTCCTTCTTGCTAGGTTTATGCAATGAAGTGTTTGTTTATAGTTAATAATGTTGTCGTTAGTTTAACATTTTATTGTTAGTTTTCAAACTTTCTACTAAATAATTAATTTGAGGCTTAGTTTAGTAGGTTATTAACAGGAATGTTGCATAATAATTTCTGTGTGTCCATTAATGTCATTTGCAATGTAATTCTCTCTTCTCACTTCTGTATTTGATCCTGAAGCCTACATTGGTATTAGAGACTAGTACACAACGAGACGATGGGAGGTGAATGCAGCTTATTTGTGACAGTCAATAGATTTGAGCAGGCAGATCGGGCATGTATTATGTAGCTTTAGTAGCCTCCAAAGTTTTTGCTGCTCACCAAGAAGAGAGCTTAGAACTACACATGAAGGACTACCCCTAAGAGCATTATAGTTTAGCAACTTTTTAAATCCAAATTCAGTATTTGCAGTATATTATTTCTTTCTTTGTCATTGTAATGTACTATTGTGGATATCAGCAAATACTATGGTATTATTCTGAAAGAGATGGTTATTTGTGAGCTTCAGTAATTCAGAAAGTGCTGCTTTTTTAGCAAAGCTTGCACACTTGAACAAGTTTATCCAATGGAATTGCAGTAGATGGATCTAAAAGATGCAGAACTATAAAATTCCTTATATGCTTCTCAGGGAAACTAAAGGTCACTCTTTATTGGAACTAGAAAAATATATTTATAAGAATCAATTCAGTTGCTCGAGTTTGGAGCTTCTTGCAAATTTTTTCTTATAATTGACAAGTTTCCATATAGATAAACAATAAAATGATAATCCCGTATGGATATAGAATTAGGTAATAATCTCTGCTCTATATATGTGTCAATTTTGTCTAGAAAGTTTTTAAAGGGAGATCTGCAAAAAATTGGATGTATATTGATGTGTCCTACAACCTCCATCTTTGATTCCATAGATCTGCAGTGATGTGAGACTATCTGGGCTTCACATTTTTCTTTGCCTTTTGTATAAAAGTCTTGAATTTCCAGCATCGATAAAGAGCTGATCTAAAGTTCGTATGCTTGAATCTTTTGTAAGGTCTGCTCTCTCACCAAATGATCAGCTCCAAAGCTTTATTGTGATCATGAATGCTTTAATAAACACACTTTAACAAGTATCACTGCTGTAAACTGAAGTCCCAATGTAACCTGATGCATCATTGATCATTGTAATAATTTTTTTTAGAATATAGATCATGTGATGGGCAAGAATTTTACCAGCTTTTAGATGCTAATCTCTTCTTTGTCCATTGGCAACCTGCATCATTTGTGTGCTATCATGTTGCAGTTTGCTTATAGAAGTAATTTTACGTAACATTCAAAGAATATCTGGTAGGTGTTTTTTATATTGGAAGTGTGATATATATATATATATATATACATACAATTTGATATTATGTATGGTCTGTTTATTATTATTAGTGTTATTGTACTAGTTTTTAACAAAGATCTGCTATTATGGATTGAAAAACTAACCACCTAAATTTAGAAATTGTGAAACCAGAACTGAACAATTGGACTTTGAATGTGGAATTCTGCACCTAACAGTAAATCTACTACAGCAGCTGCTGATATAAATGCTCAAATCTGAGCTATTAAGTTAATTCAGAGAATTTCTAGAAACTGGAATGTAAATGCCGTAATGGTACACTAGAGTTTCTTATTTTATTGAAGCAGACATTTAAAAAGATTATATGCCTAACATGTAGACATTACAAAGTTTTCAGCAGTTATATATCATTGCCTAATTCAAATATAAAAATTAGATCACAATTCTTCCAGCCATAACAACAGAAAAGTTGGTATAAACAGCTAAGAGCTAAAGAATCTTAACCACTAACGAATAAAAGATTTCCAAAGGACCAGATCAGAGACAATGATATTCTGGACTTTGCGCTCCCACCGGAAATGTGTACCCATCTATAGTTCATGTACCCTTTCATTGGAATTGAATCACACTGTTTCGAAAGCCCCAACAGATCCACACTCTTTTCTATTCCAAAATTTATTCATTTTCTTCACATTTCTCTCTTTTAAAGCACTTTGAGCTAACTGCACTTAATTTCAGAAGCATGTTATCTCTCCAATGAACTCTTGCTTGTTTCCATTTTGCTGTCAATGTTTGATTGTTTCAATTTTATATACCATTTGCAAAAAATTCAATCACCTTTCAGCTTGCTCACACGCTCACAGATCTCTGAACAAAACTAAAGTCTTAAGAATTGTGTCTGCCATGTTGGACTTATCTAAACCCCAGGTTCTTGTATGTGTTAGAAATTTAAACACCCACTGAAAAGGAAAGGATTCACCAACCAATTTGCCTACCCAATCATGGCATTTGTATTTTATGAAGTTCTACATCTTTTACAAATTTAACCATCTAACTATAAACTAACTTATGGAAAAAATCTAATTACAACAATTTAAAACATTTTCATTTTATGACTCATTTTCAAGTTTTGACCAATCTACCTACACAACTTCAAAACTGTCATTCAATTATTCGGCGTACCCATTGCACACAAAAGTGCGATTGCTAGTTCCTAACCCTCTTAAAAGAATCATTGGCACATTCAGATGGATCAAAAACAGTAAAAAATGCTCGAAGAACATATGAGTATGACAGAATTTCTTTTAACTACCTTTTTAGGATATTTCGCGATCCCTGCGACCAGACAGTGGCCGTATGGCCGTCCAGTCGTGCCCTCGTCAAAGTTTTTGACAATGACGCCTTTTCGGCCTGCGAATCGGCCCTGTAGAAGAATGACTACCTTATTCTGCTTCAAAAATTTCACCATCTTCTCTGCTTCTCGCCCACCCTGAGTCGCTCCGCTTCGCCCTTAGCTTCAAATTTGCAAAACCCTTATTTGTCGTATTTCTTTGAAACCCTAATTACGCTATTGTTAAATCGACGGTTGAAAGTGGATAGGAAAAGTCACCGGAAATCTGCACGTTCCGTAAATAAAATCGCCGTTTTTTTTCATTTATTAATTTTGTATGCTATTATGCGGAGGGGGCTTAAATAATGGTTGTCCTTTATTTTTAATTTTGTTTATATTTAATAATATGTTATATAGAATATAATATATAATAGTAGATATAAATATATTTTAAATTTAATATATATTTAAATAAAAATAATAAATATATGTTAAATATTTAACATATTTAATATAAATATATATTTTTACAATAGTCTAATATTTTTAAATATATTTACTAATTCATATTATATAAAATTCAAATATAATATAATAATAAATAAATATTATATTATTATTTAATATCAATATATATTTTAAAATATAATTATTATTTTAAAATATATTTAACAATTTATATTATATAAAATTCAAGTATAATATATAATAATAAATAAACACTATATTTTATATTATATTATTTAAATTACACATAATTATATTATTTATATATTTATATTAAATTGTTTATTATATTTCCTTTGTATTGCATTATATTATATTATATTTATTTATTTGATAGGGTTCCATTCCTGAGCTGTGTCCTTTCCTCCACCACTCCTTTCTCCTTCCTCCATCTCCTTCCTTCCACTCCTTCCTCCATTTCCATTCCCTTCCATTTCTTTCTCCTCATTATTTATTCATTCCTTATATCCCCAAATTGTAGTCACCACCAACCCCCTATCGTTGTCACTCCTTCCTCGACCTTTGTTCCTCCACTACCACTCCAATCCTTTTCTCTTTGCAATTTTTTTCAAGACCACCACCTCTATCGCCTTTACTCTTGTCTTTGACCCCACAACATTTCATGCCTACCACCTCCATCACCTTTTTTAACTCCACCTTCGATTGTCGTTGATGCTCTATCACCACTGTTATCTTCAATCTTCGTATTTCTTGCTCCTTCGTTCATTCCACCTCCCACTCAACTTTGTGGGATTCAAACACCTATGGTAGTATTACCACTACCTTGCAAGTTGTCATTGCACTACAAATTCATCCCCTAATACTATATTATATTATTTATTTATTTATATTTATATTATAAATTATATTATAGATTACATTGTAGAATATATAAATAATATTATATATTATGTTATTTACTATTTATATATTATATAGTCTAATATATAATATAATATCATATAATATAAATATATAAATACTTTAATAGATTATATTATATAATCTAAATATAATAAATAATATATAATCATTAACACAATCTTGTTGTTTCTTAAGCCTCAGGTTTCATGTAGGAGTCCATTTGTGATCCATCTATTGCATCCTCTCTTATGATGTTTTTACCATAGTCTTGCCCCATGTTGTTTCACTCATAAAGCCTTCGAGTTTACCTTCTACCAAATTTATCACCATTCAAAGAAACAAACCACCAATAATTTTACAACTTCAAGGTTTCAAATGTTCATCTCCTCAGCTCTATCAACCCAATCCAAACTACAAGCTTGTGTTGCAACTTGGAATGCACACATAAGGAACGTCAATTGGCATGAAAATAGAGATAAGATATAGAGAAGCAAAGGGAGAAAAAAAAGGAAGAGAGAGAAAGAGAGGGGGAGTAAATGAGACAAAGGAGGAGAAAGATATGTATATAGATAGATAGAGAGAAAGAGAGTTACAGAGGGAAACAAAGATAGAAATAGAGGGGGATAGATAGAGGAAGAGAGAGAGAGAGAGAGAGAGAAGAGAGAAACAAAGATAAAGATAGAGGGACAAAGATCCCTCTCTCCTTATTGCAAACATAACATTTTCCTGTTGGTAATGAAGCTTGATTATCTTCTTGATTCAAATGTTGTGTTTTAGTTGTGTTTAGATTCTTGCAAGTGGATGCATATTAGATTTGAAGCTATCACTTCTCCACTGAGACCTTTGCTACACAAACAATATAATTTGATAAATGGCCTACCAATTGACCTCGTGTACTACACAAATGTATGCAAAAAATAAACCAAAATTTTCCTTGATTTACCTTCCACTCCTCTTTGGCATACCCATTGAACACCAAAGAGAGAATGGATATATAGAGTGACAAGGAGATAAAAGAAGAGAGAAGAGAGAGAAATAAAGAAATAGAGAGGGAGACAAAGATCTATATAGAGGTAGAGGTATAGAGGAGCAAAGAGGGAGAGAGAAAGAGCAAAGCTTGTAATAGATAAATAAACAAAGAGAGAGAGGAAAAGAGAGAAGAGGAGAGATGTAGATAGATATAGTCACATAGAGAGAGTGTGATAAAGAGATAGAGAGATCGAGAGAAATAGGAGACAAAGATATACATATAGAGGTAGAGAGACAAGAGATAAATAGGGAGAGGGGGAGATAATTAGGGATAGAAAAAGAGAGTAAGGGAGAGGGAGAGAGAGACAATGAGAGAAGGGAATACAAGTATAATGAGAAATAGGGGAGAACGATGAAGAGAGATTGAGAGATGATGAGAAACATAGAGATAAAGAGGGAAACAAAGACATAAATCTCTCTCTCTCTCTCTCTCTCTATATATATATATATATATATATATATATATATACCTTTATCTTCCTCTCTCCCCCTCTAGCTCTAGACACATCTTCCTCTCTTTGTCCATCCATCTCTTTATCTCCCTCTCCCTCTTTCTAGACCTCCATATCTATATCTATTTTCCTATCTATGTCTATCTCGTTATCTTTGCATCTCTCTCTACTCCTGTATCTCACCCTCTATCTACCTCTCTCTCTATCTTTATCTTTCTATATCTCCCTCACTCATTCTCTCTCGTCTCCATGTCCCTATAAGTTGATGCATAGGTGATTTGAATTTATCACTAATTCATTGAGACATTTGTTATACAAACATCATTTGCTAAATGGCCTACCAACTGACCTCATGTATTGCACAAATGCATACAAAAAATAGACCAAAATTTATCCCAATTGACCTTCCAAACCTCTTTGGCTTACCCATTGCACACTAAGGTGTGATTGCTAGTATATTTGTTACAAAAGTAAAAAGTGAAATGCAACGCTAGTAAAACAAATATAATATAATACGTTGTTATTTGCACCATTCATAGTATGAGGTAAAGCATTGGAATAATGAAAATTAATAAAATTTTCTTCAAAATCAATATTAGATTTTTTTTATTTAATTATTTTATGTTATGTTATTTCAATATAATTTTAGTGAGTCATCATTTACATTAATGAATTTAATATTTATATATATTTTTAATAATTAAAAATAAGTAATTTAATTGAGGTCATTAAATTGTAATTTTTTTTTATTGAAATAATATTTTAAGTTTATTTTTTTAGTAAATTATTGTATAATTTTTTCTGTTAATATAGAAATTATATGTTAAATTTTATGTAATGTAATTTTTTAAAAAATATTAATGTGACATGAATTATTTTATTTGATACATATTTAAAACTTTTGGTGTGGGATAAATAGATTTTGTCAAAGGATAAAAAGTGAAATTATAGAGATTTAAGCAAAGTAAGATTGTGTATAAATATTCAATTGTAAAAATATAGCTGTCTTTGAATGAATTGTTCTTCCTTATTTATATTGTATATTATATAGTATATAAGCAAGGTCATGTTGTTGCAAAGTTCTTGCCAAATGCTCATAGAGCAGTTTTGTTCTTTGAAGTGAAGAAAAATTTAGAGTAGTTGTTTTGTTTTATAATTTTAACAATAATGAGGATAGATGACTGAAATGTTATTGTCAAATATGAGAACCATTTGATCACCTATGTATAACTATTTTTTTTCCTTTTTTCTATATACCTTTTGTTTCTTGAACAACAATGTTTATTCTTTCTAGGTTATGATTTAATTAGGCTAAAATTTTGAGTTCAATTATGGTTACTATTTAGTTATGGTTAAGGTCAAGGTTCAATTAAGGTTATGATTTAATTAGGGTTCAGACTTAAGGTTAGAGTTCAATTAGGGTTATGGTTCAATAAATGGTCAATTAGAATTAGGATTAGGGTTAAGACTTTATTATGGATATGGTTACAATTACATTAGGATTGGGGTTCAATTTGGGTTATGGTTTAATAAGGGTTAGATTTTAATTAGGATAAAAGTTTGGGTTCAATTAGGGTTCCTTTTCACTTGGATTAGGATTAGGGTTAGGATTGGAGATTAAAAAGGGTTAGGGTAAGGGTAAGGATTAAAGTTCAATTAGGGGTGTGATTCAATTTAAATTCAATTAGGGTTACTAGTAGGATTATAATCTGTATTATAAAAAAGAGTATATGCTTACACTTTTACATTATGTTTTTGACCCCCTAATTTATTGGACTTAATTAATCTTCTAATATTCTAAATTATGCATTTCAAAGCCTAATTTTTACCCTTTTTTGAAAGGGAACCAATATTAAACAAATGCAATCAATCATTAAATTTCCCTAGATCAAGTGTCTCCTAAAAGACTAGGCCAAGACCCCATTCGCCCATGGGTTCCCCTCCTTAGCCAAGACTTCTCTCCTTGGCCAAGATCCAAATTTGAATATGTTCTGGTGGCATTTTAATATCCAAAATTCAAATATGAAGTATTGGCTTTTGGAATCTAATTTTTGAGAAATTAGACAAACACCTATAAATACCCAGTCTTTTCATCATTTGAAATCTAACAATGAAGAAGTAACATTGAGGACACACAATTGATCAAATATTATAGTCAAGAGTATTCAAGAGTAGCATATTAGAGCATCATTACAACAATTCAAGACCCAACATCATGTCAAAGTTTATGTGTGTTCATGTTCATGTTATGTGAAGGCTAACATTATTGTAGGTCTCCAAGCATTCAATCAAGTCAAGCAAACAAGATCCAAGATCCTTGAAAAGATATGTATGTCTTTAGTCATTCAAGGAAGTCATTGAAGGGTGGCAAGTTGTAGCATTGTGTTCATTCATCATTTCCTTCCTTTCCATGCAAGGTTTTATCATTGACATTACCAGTGTGGAAGTGGAAACACTAACACGAGGTTTGACTGAGGCATACCCCTATATGGCACAACATTTCCCCTCTTTGTGAATGTGTAGGTTATAGGTTTGAAGTGGATTAAAGAGAGCTTGAAGGTCCATTTTGCATTGTTGCATTTGTTTCCATCAACCTTGTCAAGACATGAAAAATCACCTACAAAATTTATTTATGACATTCTGATTGTGGGGCAAGAATAAAAAGAAGCTCAGATCCCACATCAAAGGACCCCAGAAATTGAGCAAGACACACCTACAAGGACTCAATGGCCATTGGTTGACCCTATTCTTGTACACCTAATAGGACCAAAAAAATTTGGGCAGGTACACATCAATCTGCACCTTCTAGATCTATTGAAGCTTGACTATTTTTGTTTATCAGTTATCAAATAATTATATTTATTGCATTAGGTCATATAATTTAATTAGGGAAATTAATCAAAATCATTTCCAAATCATTCCTATCCTCAAAAGGATGTAGATCTAGGTCTGATTGGCTCACCATTAAGGTTGATAGTCAATCTATTCACCTTGTTGATTTGCATCCCAATAAAATATATGAAAACAACAAAATATGCCCTAGATTTGGTACATTAAATTTAGGGTGCATCAAATTTTTATGTTCATTTTTGTAAACCTAATGTTGAGATCATAAATTTTTGATGTGGTAGTCTTTTAAACCCTAGATCTAGGTTTTGCATCATTATATTTCCTTGCAAATTTTTCATTTAGGGTTGCATATTGCATCATAAAAAAATATAAAAATTCAAAAATATTGCATTCATATTGCATCATAGCTTGCATTAGGGTGTATTTTCAGTCATTAAGATCAGATTTTTATTTCAAAATTGCATTAAAAAAAGTGTCATTTTGTTCCAAAATTGTCATATATTTATATTTGCATTTCATTGCAAAAATCTAGAAAAGCAATCACTATACAAGTTGTTTGCAGGTAGGAATAGTCATCTTAAATATTAGTATAAACATTCAAATTTTAAATTTTCAAACCCCTGTACAAAGACCCAATAGCCATTGGGTGACCCAATCCTTGTATAGGTATCTCAACAAACTTTTTCACACTATTATGTCTTTGTCTACTCAGTTGCACTATACTTGCATATCTCTATTTTGAAATTAGTAATTGCATGTTTTTGAACATTTTTGCATCTACTTCATTCGATGAAAGAAAGTGCATTATTTGGGATCAAAAATTGCATTCAAAAGTTATCATTTTCAATTTCTTGTATCTTACATTAGTCAAATATTTCATTTCAGATCTAAAAGTTGCATTCAATCTTGTTCAAACATTTTCAACATTGCTATATATCTACATTGTGCTTCAAATTGGGAAAACATTAAGAAAATTCTAGAAATTTGATTACTATTTCAACTGTTGTAAGTAGAATCAGGATCCTTAATCAATTTAGTTCACAATCAAACTTTAATTTTTTAAATCCCTAACTAGGACCCAGTTGCCTTGGGTGATCCTATCCCACTTGTCTTGGCTAAAAAAAAAAATTGAGACCTTTGTTGCTATGTTTACTATTTGTTCCTACTTGTTGCTTCATGTTTATAGTTGTTTTCTATCTTTATTTAGTATATTGGTGTTCATCTTGGGTGCACTTTTGGTGTTGTGAAACTTGCATGAGTTTCACAAGTTGGTGCCCTATTGCCAATACTCTAGTGAGACATAGTTTGAGACTCATGGCATCCAGTGTTGCTAGTACATCCACTATGGATCTTGAATTCTCTAACCATTTCATGTCAAGTGTTGTCAATACTCAACCCATTTTGGATTCCATCCCTAATGCCACAATTCCCATGACTTTACCATCAACACTGTCACTAATGTTGAAACCATGGTAGCTCATGTTCCCTAAGAGAAACTGAAACAATTAGACAAAGCCTTAGAAAAACTTCAAGATTATTTGATCACAAAATATATCACTAGCACAATGGTTCCTATCATAGATGACATGAGGAAAATGCTTGATAATGATCAAGGATTAGAGGTAGTGTGTAGTCTAGCCCACATTATAGACAATCAGGTCCCTACAATGGCTAGTTGCGCTCAAGGTTGGGGATATACTCAAAGCTAAGGAGGAAGTCAATTTTCTCTCCCTACAACCATTGCCTCTATTTCCACGTATGCAAACCCCACTGTTACCATAATGATGCAACCAAACAACAGTATAGCTCCAAATTTGGGTATTTATATTAGGAATCCTTATAGTTTTGTGAACTCAAACTTCATATCTCCAAACCCATCACCCCTTACAAATTTTTAACATAGTTCTCTACCTAACACTTACACACTTCCACCATATTCACCTCATTCCCAAAACACAAAAAAGAAATGATTCCATCATAAACCAACTCTTGCAAAGTGTGGCATCCCTTCAATAATAAATATCAACATTGAACCAAACTCAAAATGGACAACCATCATAATACATTGCAAAGCATCCATTATCATTGGAGATATTGAAAGCACAAATCCCACAAAACAAACAGATACCCCGCTTTGAGAAATACAATGGTAAAGGTGATCCTAGCAACCATATAACAACATATACTACCATGTTATTGACTTTATTTTTGAGGATAAGTTGTTAGCTAAACTTTTTCCTAGGTCATTAAAAGAGATGGCCTTGGAATGATTTTGCTCATTTCCCAATAATTTAATTCACTCATTCAAAGAGCTTGTTGATGCCTTCCTCAACCATTTCCAAATGCAAATTCGTCCCAAGATCAACATAATTGATTTAATGAGATGCAAACAACAACAAGGTGAAATGGTTACATATTTCATAACTCGCTATCATTTGATATTATCCCAAGTCAATCTAACTCTTACTGATGTGAAAATACAAAGAATGTTCACTGACAACTTGCAAAATGGAATTAAGATAAAAATTCATCTTTCAAAAATTTCCATCCTTTATAAGCTTGTACACGACGCTTCGTGATTATCAAAATTCAATTAATAAGTATGAGGCATCTTCATCTAAACATACTGAGAAGTTTGAGCCTGCACATCAAAACAATTATCAACAATTTAGGAAACCAAACAAGAGCTTTTTAAAGATCAATACATCTCAAATAAACTATGTTGAGCATTAAGTTACTACAATAAGTCCAACACCATACCAATTCTGAGCAAGAGATAGATGGTTTACCCTTTTGTTTGATTCCCTCCATTCAATTTTGTTGCAACTTTTGAATAAGAACCTCATTCAATTGTTGTTGGAACACAACTATTGAGAAGGGAGGGAAATCAATAGATTGAATTCAAACTAGTTCTTTGATACTTTTAAAGTAAGATAAAAGTAAATGTAAAGATTTAAATACACACAAGCACACACTACACCAAATGTACGTAGAAAACCCAATATGGGAAAAACCACGTTGAGAATAGCTGTTACGATTGACTCTCCTAATCCAGCCTCACAATAAGAACCTCACTTGTTACAATGCTTAAGGGCACCAACCCTAAGGAGACACCAATCCCCTAATTTAAGAGCACCAACTCTAAGGAGGCACCTACTCCTTGATTGAGAACCAACTCAGTTATTTGATGGAACCAACCAATCTGATTTACAATGAAATTGTGGAGCTAAAACTCCTTGATTACATATGACTCAAAATGAATCCAATTCAATTTTATAGACTTATTTTACAATTGCTCATTCTTTGCTTTGTATCTTTGCAAGCATTCCTCTCTTCTCTTTTCTTCTCCCCTTTTCTACTCTATCTCCCAGCTCTACACACAAAATGCATATCCTAGATGATATTCTATGTATTCGATCTAGGTCTTCCTACTCACACAACTCACATATAGTCATCACTCTATTTTTTTTATTCTATGTGACTCATCTCATCTTTCTTCACCAACAAGTCTATTTTTCTCAAGCCATGCACCAATAACACATCACCTCTATAATTTTCTAATTTTAGCATTTGTCAAAATTGTTGAATGCACAAGACAACTGAGAGGGGGGTGAATCAGTTGTACCTTAAAGCTTCAAAACCATCAAAAACATTTAGATCCATATTCATTCAATTAACCCTTAATTTATATTATAATGATTTAGATGAAAAACAAATAATAAAAACTAAATCAAATCAACACCATGCACAAGAGAACACTAGATTTATGTGGAAAACCCAAGATGGGAAAAAAATGGTGAGGATTAGCTCACAATATAAAGTAGTATCAACACCAAATACAAAGGGCTCACTACCAAAGATAGAAAATAAGATAGAGAAGAATGTTACATAGAGAAATCCATCTTAATGCAACAGAGAAATCAACCACAATATCACCAATAACTTTGCAACTTGATCAAAGAATAGACACCTTTTGCTCACTACATCCAACAATCTAACACATGAAAGCTTGCACTGTACTTCTCAAATTTGCACTCTATCACTTTGCAATTCACATCATTTGCATCATACTTGTCTATCTTCGCATCCCTTAATAACTCAACTCATATTTATATCATTTTCAACCTTGAAAACATTCTCCAAGGTCAATTGTGCACCTCAACCATGAAAATTCAAATTAGGTCAATACCAAAGCACTTCCATGGTAGATAGAAGTGAAGGTGGACCACACCACTCCTTATCTAGGACCGAAATCTATAACACCACACTACAACATACTTCTACAAACAATAAACATCCACCACAATTA
Organism: Sequoia sempervirens; assembly: GCA_007258455.2. Taxonomy (NCBI): domain Eukaryota; kingdom Viridiplantae; phylum Streptophyta; class Pinopsida; order Cupressales; family Cupressaceae; genus Sequoia; species Sequoia sempervirens. The sequence continues at coordinate 137,700 of VDFB02286612.1, forward strand.
GTGTAAACACCAAGGTTAGTTGTCACCTGTGTAAACACCTTTAAACTTTTAAGTGCACGCTTACTTGATTCAACAACAACTCGCAGACAACAAATGTCACCTGAACACAATCTAGAATATTCAACAAATACCCTAAAAACCAACAAACTCCTATGCAACATCTTTCACCTAAAGAATGTACACGCCAATACACTTAGACAATTCTATCATACACTATAACTTAAGAAACTAACTTCGAAAGAACCAAACCTCAAACAACTTTGATTGAAGAAAGATACCAACACTATTAGCATGCCTTCAAATTTTCAATACCTAAAACAAAAATTGCAGAGAAACGTGAAGCAAAAACATTTCTCCCAAACACCTCTGCAATACACTGTTCACACACTAGTGAGCACAACTTCTGCACAACAATCCAACACACTAAATTCTAAATACAACACATTTGATCAACATATTTGAAATGCATAGATAGATCTTCAACCTAGAAGAAATGCAGAGCGACACTAGAACACTAATCTTTAACCCAGAACACATTACAACTCACTGTTTCCTCTTTTTATCAAATTTTCTCAAAAGCACTTGGAAACCAAGCACCAAGAACACATCCTCATCATCTCTATCACTTTCTCAACCATATACAAAAGCTTATCAAAGAAACACTAGAGGTTGACACCAATAGTTTACTAATGACAACATAATACAACTAATCAAAGCATCATCAATGCAACAACATAGACAATACCAACAACTACACATACTCTTGCAACAATATTCTTCTCATATAGTTGACACCAATGATAACACATGCTTGTTGACATTAATGACAACACCAGCTGCTCGTAATTGTAACAATTCCCCCTTTGTCATTGATGGAAACACATGATGTGAAAAATCATCAACAACACTATGTTCCATACCTATTTCCTTTTTTCTTTTCTCATTACTCACTCTCACCCTTTCAACTTTTTTTTTTCACATGCTCTTCATTCTCATGCTATACTATTCCCCCCCCTTTCTCAACTGACAATTGAACATTTTTCACATGATTCTCTCTCCCCCCTTGACATCAATGACAAAGGATAAAATATTTACATCACTTGTGTTTCTCCTTTGACATCAATCAACCTTCTAACAATTTCTCTACAACTTCTATTTCTTTACTACTCAGTATAATCCCCCTTAGGAGCACACACCATACTACACCAATCAACAACCATCGCATAATGACAACACACACTCCCCTTGATTGCAACAACCAAAAATGTTACTACCTACTCCCCCTAAGAGGCAACCACCAACATTAGTCTAGACCAAAGAATGAATATTGAAATCCACTAGATTGATGCATCTCCTTATGCATCTAGTTCAAATAAGGAGGGGAAATAACCCCAACTTTTCCTAGAGATACTTAAATGTATCCTTAGGAAGAGCCTCAGTGAATATATCAGTAATTTGATCCTTTGTAGGCACATATTCAAGCTTAACTTTATTTTCTACAACCTTCTCTCTTAGAAAGTGATACCAGATTGAGATATATTTTGCCCTTAAATGTACTATATTCTTTGAAATATTGATAGAACTTGTATTATCATAGAAGATAGAAATTGGTTCATCATATACCACCCTAATATCCTTCAATGTTTGCTTCATCCACAGCACTTGTGTGCAACAAGATGTTGTTGCAATGTATTATGCCTCTATAGTAGATAAAGACATTGAATCTTGTTTCTTGCTTAGCCATGACACTAATCTACATCCAAGAAAGAATGCACGACCACTTGTATTTTTCCTGTCATCCACACAACTAGCCCAATCTGCATCTATGTAAGCACTCAGAGTAAAATCAATATCTTTTGGATACCACAAGCTATGATATGGAGTGCCCTTCAAGTATTTGAATATCTTCTTCACTGCTACAACATGTGACTCTCTAGGATCTTCTTGAAATCTAGCCACAAGACAAAATACATGCATGATATCTAGTCTAGTAATAGTTAGATATAGTAGTCCACCAATCATTGATCTATAGTTGCTTTGATTAGCCTTAGGAGATCCATCATTCTTGCTCAACTTGCAACCAGTAACCATAGGAGTACACACCAGTTTAGAATCTTCCATTCCAAACTTCTTCAACATTTCCTTGACATACTTTGATTGTGAAATGAAAATACCTTTATCTATCTAATTTATTTGTAATCCAAGGAAGAAATTCATTTCCCCAAACATAGAAATTTCAAACTCTTTTTGCATTTCCTCTACAAACTTCTTGCACATATCTTTATTGCCTCCAAAGATTATGTCATCAACATATACAACCACAATCAAAATTTGATCTTTTTCAAATTTAAAGTAAAGATTGCTATTTGTGGCACCTTTATTGAATCCTTGCTATATCAAATACCTATCCAACCTTGCATACCAAGCTCTAGGAGCTTGCTTCAATCCATATAATGCCTTCTTCAATATGTAAACCATATCCAGTTTATTTGATAACTGAAATCCTTCCAGTTGTTCTATATATACCTCTTCTTCCAATTCTCCATTCAAGAAAGTAGACTTCACATCCATTTGATAAAATTTGAAATCCTTACATGCCACGAAAGATAAAAACATCTTGATAGCTTCCATTCTTTCCATAAGAGAAAATGTCTCCTAAAAATTTATTCCTTCAACTTGTGAGTAGCCTTTATACATAAGCCTTGCCTTGTTCCTTACCACTTTTCCTTTCTCATTTAGTTTGTTTCTGAATAACCACTTAGTTCCAATTACATTTTTGTTTGTTGGTCTTGGGACAAGTTCCCAAGTTTTAGTTGGAAATCGTGCCTCAAATTACTAGCTTGATATCCTATTAGCAATGTTTTGTGTTTATTCCTTTATCAACCTGATTACTCATTTTCTGTGAGACCTTACTCATAGTCTCTTTGATGAGCCATTAACACTTCTTGTTTTGGAATTATGAATTCTATTAGCGAGAGTTGATCACTTTGGTGGGATTCTTCTTAGTGTCTCCTTGAAACTCCGATGAGACTATATTGGAGTGACTTTGTTGTTTTGTTGGGACATTGAGTCATGTCTCCTCGATATGCCGATGGATGGCTGGTGACTCTTGTCAGTGTGACTTTGTGACTTCACCAGTACTTCAAAGTAAGTCTCCTCAATACGTCGATAGAACCTCTGTCGGGGTGACTTGAGCTATTCGGGGGGACTTCTTCTAGAGTCTCTTCAACAGGGAAATAAGCCGGACCCACGAGCCCATGAGTGGTGACTTGGTGAGACATGACTGTGCCAAGCTGGAAAGTGGTAATTGGTCTATATGGTAGTGACATGGAAGTGGAGACCACATGGAGTGGTATGATCCTCATCGAAGTGACATCCTTGTTTCTGTGGGAGATGACATATTGTCTCATCGATATGGCGATATGTATGATTTGGTGAACAATTTGAATGTCAAAGTGAATTTGAAAGATTAGAGAGAATTTGAATGTTGTCTCTTTGATGGTCCTACATGTCGTTGACAGTTGAATGGTATTGAGACCATTTGGGAACTGAATTGGCTGGTTCCTTATGTTGCTCTAGAATGTAGAATGAATGTGGAATCAACATTGTACGTTTTGTAACATTGATTCAGAGTGTTGTTCGAATTGAACTATAGCAAGGTTGATTAGGGAAATGTTATGCTGCTAAGATTGATATTGTGAATTAATGCCTGGAAGCATAGTTCTACAACTTTGTATGTAAATTATTTTTACTGTAATACAAGGTGATCTTGCTTGGTGTGTGGGTTTTTCTCTCATAAGGGTTTTCCCACGTAAATTTGGTGTTGAATTTTGTGTATGTGTTGTTTTAATTGTGTATTCAGTTACTTGTAAATGTGCATCTTAATGAACCATAACTTAAAATTGAGCGTCATAAATGCATTTCTCTTCTAAGAATTGGCATTAGGAAGACATTTTCGCTCTTAGCTTTCCTTACAAGTGGTATCAGAGCCTGGTGTGTTATCCTTGTGGGTAGTACATATTTTTTGTGCTAGTTTTGTAGTGGGAGTCTTGCAGAGGAATTTGGTAGTTTAGATTGCAAATTGAGATGGCAAGCACATTAAGAAGAGTAGAAATTGAAAATTTCAATGGTGGCAATTTTGAGTTATGGAAACTCAAAATGGAAGACCTATTGGTAGATAGAGATCTCTGGATTGTTTTGTTTGGAACTAAACCATCAGGCATGAAACAAGAAGATTGGGACCTCATAGATAGAAAAGTTGGAGGGTTGATAAGACTCTATTTTCCTGAACGTCCATGAGGAGAAGATTGCATCTTAATTATGGAAGAAACTTGGTGACATTTATCAGGGGAATTCTTTGGTGAATAATTTATTCCTAAGGAAGAAGTTATACTCCTTGAAGATGGAGGAAGGAAAATTTGTAGCAGACCATTTGAATTCTTTTAATATGATTGTTGCTCAGTTGGCATTTGTAGGTGTAAATATTAATGATGAGGTTCGATGTATGCTTTTGTTGTGTTCCTTGACTGACATGTGGGACCATCTGGTGATGGCTATTAGAAGTACAACAACCACTTTCAAGATGGAAGATGTGGTTGCTTCGTTATTGTCAGAAGAAATGCGAAGGAAATCTTTTGAGATGGCCAAGGAGGCTCTTGTTGTCTAGGGTAGATCAAAGGATAGAAGCAAGAAGAAAGACAATAAGTCTAAATCCAAGTCTAAAGGGAGATCAAAGTCTCCAGGCAAGAATTTCAAGGTGAAATTCTAGAATTATGGGAAAACTAGACATATCCGAAAGGATTGCAAAGAGGAGAAAAAGAAGAAGAACAACTCTTCAGATAATGATTCTTCTTAAAGCGATGTGGATGCCTTCATTGTTGCCTTGGCAACCCAGGCATCAAATGATGTTTGGCTGATTGACTCAGGTGCATCTTTTCACATGACATCTCACAAATATTGGTTCACAAAATACAAAAAGTATGTTGGTGGAAAGGTATATTTGGCAAGTGACTCATCTCTTGAAATTGTTGGCCATGGAAGAGTCAAAATTCAATTTCTTGATGAAAGAATCAAAGGAATTGATGGCGTAATACACATGCCAAGTTTGGCTCAAAATTTTCTTTCCGTTAGTAAGTTGAATGATGTTGGCATGCGAGTTTCATTCTCGAGTAGTGGTTGTAAAATGACTAGAGGCTCAATGGTGTTGGCCACTGGTGCTTGTATTGGCACTCTATACAAGTTGGAGGCACGTGCTTTCCAATGCAACAGTGTCTCTGCAAATTCAGACAAAGTTGCTTGGGTAGGGAAGGAGAATGTTGTTCCTCTAGGTACAAACTCTTTGGAGGTGAAACTCCTTGCAAAGAAAACCATGCTATGGCATCATAGACTTAGTCACATAGGAGAAAAAGGCTTAAAATCCTTGAATAAAAACTTGGTTGGAGGGCTTGATGATTGTAGCCTTGAGTTTGATTTTTACGAACATTGCATTTATGGAAAGCAACACTGTGTTTCTTTTTATTCCAGTCCTCATAAATCTTTTGGTATATTGGATTATGTTCACTCTGATGTATTTGGTCCACTGAATGTTCCTTTGTTATTGAGGTCTAAATTTATGTTTCTTCTATAGATGATTATTCGAGAAGAGAATTTGTGTATTTTCTAAAAAGTAAATCAGAAGTGTTCAGTCAGTTTAAGGAGTTTAAAAACTTGGTAGAAAATTAGACTGGAAGGAAAATTAAATGCTTGAGGATGGATAATGGTGGTGAATTTTGTTCTACATATTTTGAAAGGTATTGCAAAGACCATGGGATTAAAAGGCATAAAACTACACCTTACACTCCATAGAAAAATGGAGTTGCTGAAAGGTTAAATAGAACGTTGATGGAAAGGGTGAGAAGTATGTTGAGAAATGCTGGTCTGGAGCATAAATTCTGGGTTGAGGCAGTGGCTACACCATGTTACTTGGTAAATTGATCTCCCTCTTCAACACACATAGATAAAACACCTATGGAAGCATGGTTTGGTAAGAAGCCCTCTCTAAGACATATTCGAGTATTTGGATATGAGGCATATGCATATGTGCCTAATGAGAAAAGATCTAAATTGGAGAACAAGGCTGTAAAATTTATCTTCATTTGCTATGGCATTGGTGTGAAAGGATACAAGCTTTGGAATCCTATTACTGAGAAGGTAGTATACAACAGAAGTGTAATCTTTCATGAATTGAAACCTTCTACAATGGATTTGCAGTCAGAGATGAAAGAAGACAAGAACAAGGATGCAGTTGAAATTCCTCTTACTCCAGAAAAAGAGGAACTACGAACTCCATGTGTACCTGAATATGTGGAGAGCTCAAGTAGTTATGAGTTCTAAACAAGAAGAAGAACCACAACCTCAGTCTCAGTCTGTGAGGTCTACATGGGAGAAGTAACAACTTGAAAGGTATGAATATTCTATGTTGGATTCTAGTTGTGCATATGCTTTGATTACTAGCACTGATGAGCCTAGGACTATGAAAGAGGCAATTAAAATGTATGATTTAGATTCCTGGTTGGAGGCCATGAATGAAGAAATGACATCATTGAGAAAGAATGAAACTTGGGATTTAGTACCTTTGCCTGAAGATCGAAATCTTGTTGGATGTAAATGGGTATTTAAAAAGAAAATTGGTCTAGATGGTTGTTTGGAGAATTATAAAGCTAGGTTGGTCACGAAATTTTATTCCCAGATAGAGGGAATTGATTATGGAGAAATATTCTCTCCTACAGCTAAGCTAACATCTACCAGATTTCGATTGTCACTTGCAGTTGCATATGACTTAGAGATTGAGTAGATGGATGTGAAGACAATGTTTCTTCATGGAGATTTGGAAGAAGAAATTTATATGTCCCAGTCAGAGCACTTCGTTGAAAGAGGTAAAGAAAATATGCTTTGCAAGTTAAAGAAATCCTTGTATGGTTTAAAACAATCTCCTAGAATGTGGTACCAAAAATTTAACACGTTTTTGTTGTCATTGAGATTTGTAAGATTAAAATTAGATCATTGTGTGTATTTAAAATCTGAAAATGGTCAGTTGCTTATTATTGCCCTGTATGTGGATGATATGTTATTCTTTGAGAATAGTTAGGGTATGATTTCTGATTTAAAATCTCAGTTGTCAGCACAGTTTGAAATGAAAGATTTAGGTGTAGCTAGGTATATTCTGGGAATGGAAATTAGAAGGGATAGAGGAAATAGAAAATTTGGCTCAGTTAGAGTAAGTATATTAATGTTGTCCTTAAGAGATTTAATATGAAAAATTACAAGCAATTAGTTGTTCCAGTGTTACAGGGAACAAAACTCTCTGTTGAAGATTGTCCAAAATCTCTTACTAAGATGGAGGACATGACTAGGGTGTCTTATGTGAGTGCAGTTGGCAATTTAATGTACGCGATGGTCTATACAAGGCCAGACATGTCCCAAGTAGTGGGAGTACTTAGTTAGTTTATGGAAAATCCAGGAAGACCACATTGGGATGCTATGAAAAGAGTTTTCAGGTATTTGAAGGGTACCTCTGAGTATGCTTTATGTTATCATGGTAACTCAGTTGGTTCACAAAGATCTGTTAGCATTCATAGATATGTGGATTTTGATTGGGAATGAGACATTGATAGCAGAAGGTCCACCAATGGATACATCTTCACATTACATGGGGGTGCAGTTAGTTAGATGAGCAAGCGAAAGGCTATAGTCGCTTTATCTACTATTGAGGTGAAGTATATGGCAGCAACATACACCTGCAAGGAAGTTGTGTGGCTTAGACATCTATGTTCTGATATTGGGTTTGATGCAGGGAAGATTACTATTTTTTGTAACAGTCAGAGTTCTATTTGTTTGGTGAAAAATCCAACTTTCCATGCCAAGACGAAGCATATCAATATTCAATATCATTTCATTTGTGATATGGTGGAAGATGGAAAGGTTAATCTGGAGAAGGTGCATACTATAGAAAATGTCATGGATGCATTGACTAAACTTGTGAGCATAGACAAGTACATGTAGTGTGCTAGTTTAATGGGCCTTGGGGCCTATGACTTTCATTAACTTCGAGTTTTGAAGAAGCTAGTAAGTCTTCATCAAGTGGGAGCATGTTGGAAATCGTGCCTCAAATTACTGGCTTGATATCCTATTAGTAGTGTCATGTGTTTATTCCTTTATCGACCTAATTACTCATTTTCGGTGAGACCTTATTCATAGTCTCTTTGATGAACCATTAACACTTCTTGTTTTGGTGTTATGAATTTTATTGATGAGAGTTGATCACTTTGACAAGAGTCTTCTTAGTGTCTCCTTGAAAGTTCGATGAGAGTGTATCAGAGTGACTTTGCTATTTTGTTGGGATATTGAGTCATGTCTCCTCAACATGCCGATGGAAGGCTAGTCACTCTTGTCGGTGTGTCTTTGTGACTTTGCGGGGACTTCAAAGTAATTCTCCTTGATGCATTGATAAAACCTCTGTTTGGGTGACTTGAGCTATTTGGGGGGACTTCTTCTAGAGTCTCTTCGATGAGGTGATAAGTCAGACCTAAGATCCCGTGAGTGGTGACTTGGTGAGACCCGACAGTGCCAAGTTAGAAAGCGGTAACTGGTCTATGGTAGTGACGTGGCGGTGGAGACCACATGGAGTGGTATGATCCTCATCAAAGTGAAATCCTTGTTTCAGTGGGAGATGACATATTGTCTCATTGATATGGCGATATGTATGATTTGGTGAATAGTGTGAATGTCGAAGTGACTTTGAAAGATCAGAGAGATTTTGAATGCTATCTCTTCAATGGTCCAACATGTCATTGATAGTTGAATGGTGTTGAGACCATTTGGGAACTGAATCGATTGGTTCCTTGTGTTGCTCTGGAATGTAGAACGAATGTGGAATCAACATTGTACGTTTTGTAACATTGAATCAAAATGTTGTTCAAATTGAACTGTAGCGAGGTTGATCAGGGAAATTTTATGCTACTAAGATTGATATTGTGAATTAACTGTTCGAAGCATAGTTCTGCAACTTTGTATGTAATTTTTTTTTCCTATAATACAAAGTGATCTTGCTTGGTGTGTGGGTTTTTCTCTCGTTACAAGGGTTTTCCCATGTAAATCTAGTGTTCAATTCTATGTATGTGTTGTTTTAATTGTTTATTTTATTACTTGTAAATGTGCATCTTAATGAATTGTAACTTGAAATTGAGCGTTGTATCTGCATTTCTCTTCTAAGAATTGGCATTAGGAAGGCGTTTTTGTACTCAACTTTCCTTACAGTTTGATTCTTCTCAATCTACAACAGTTCTTCTTCCATAGCTTTGATCCAATAATCATCCTTGCATGCCTCAACCACTATTTTAGGTTCAACTTCAGAAAGTAAACATAGATTTACTTGTTCTTCAACAAATTTCCTTCTTTTCAGTACATCTTTGCTCTTATCTCCAATGATTTGATCTTCAAAATGATTCTTCTACACATACTTAGGAGTTTTAGGAGTCTTTTCCGAAGATTCTTCCTCTTCAATCTACACTTCTCTTTCTTTTTCTTCTTCTCTGCAAGAAGAATCATTTGATTCATATCCATCTATAATCATCGAATTCTTTTGTAAATCTTCATCAATGTTAACACTTGCACTCTTAACAATCTTTCTCAATCTCTTGTTGTAGCATCGATAATCTTTGCTTCTAGTAGAGTGTCCTAGGAAGATACCTTGATTAGACTTTGCATAAAACTTTCCTAAGTTTTCTTCATCTCTTCTGATATAACATTTGCTTCCAAACACTCTGAAGTACTTGACAGTAGGAATCCTTCCATACCATAGCTCATAGGGAGTCTTTGTACTATTTTCTCTTGCTAGAATTATGTTAAGTATATAAATAGTAGTATGAATTGCTTCTCTCCAATATAATTTTAGTAGATTTTCCTCTTTCATCATTGTTCTTGCAACATCTTGAATAGTCCTATTCTTTCTTTCAACTACTCTATTCTGATGAGGAGTCCTAGGGGAAAACATGTGCCTCTTTATGCCATGATTCTCACAAAAGATATTGAACTCATTCTTCTATAGTTCTAAAATAAAAAATCAAACTCACATAAATGAAATTAAATAAATTTATTTATTTAATTAATTTGGGGATTATCTTCAACAACCGTGAAACAAACTTCCAAAACAGAAAAATTAATTTCTTTGTTCCTGTGCAAGCTTGTTCTCGTGGGTTGAAGACAAGGCTCCATTCTTCTCTCCAACCTCCCAACATTCTCCATCTTCCTCTCAACCTCTCCATCTCTCACCATTCAAATCTACCAGACAATCTCATAGCCATTGATTTTTGCCAACCAGGCTCTTGCCTGCAAAAAGCTATAAAAAGGATTGTCGGGTCTTTGAAATCATAGAGAAGCTTTCATATAGGAAAACTATAGCCAAATTGCAATAGCATAGCCTTCTAGTATTCACAGCATTCCAGTATCATAGCATAGCATAAAATCATTCTATATCATGGCCTATTCACCTCATATCATAGCATCCACAATCCATAGCCCCTGTGCATAATCCACAGCCCCTGTGCATATCCGTATCGGTATTCTCACTCCACCAGCATATAAGATAGAAGCACTTTTCTTTACATACTCGTTCTACAGGTTGCCATTTACAGAAGCCTTGCTTACACAATCTGAGAGCAGTAGCTTCAAACAAATCCTTGGAGATAGAGGAAAATGGAATGGCTCTGAAGAAGCTTCATTTGTTTCCTTTGAATTCAAATTATTTTCTTTTCTTCAGTTTAAAGTTTCATTTGTGTGTTTTTATTGTTTTACTTTGATACTAACATATTTACCACACAATAATTGCTTTAGTAACCCGCGACATAATGTATTAAAGACGCATCAAAGTATTTATCATTCCTTCAGCTTCACCAGATGAGACACGTGACGCTCGCCCGTGATATCGTGATCAACAAAGATAGTGTGGTGGGGTCATCGTGGGATGGCGGGGAACGACTGAGATCACACGGCGATTGATCTATGACCATGCAAACTTGTCCCTTTGCAAAATAAAAAATATTTATTAGGGGAGAGGGCCTAGTAGTCATGCGGGGTCCAATAGTCGTGCACTCAATCGTGATTATAATACCCAGTCTTACCACATATTTATACTATATATTGTAAATAAACAGTCCAAATATGAATAAAGAGAAAACCAAATGTTGATAAAAAATGGACCCATACTTGAACACATGAGAACCTCTAAATGTTATATGAAAAAAACATAAATCCATTCATGAATAAGTGAAATAAGTATTTTTTTGTTTCAAATAAAATATCATAACTCTCCACTATAAGTATATCATTTAAAAAATAAAATGCTCATTTAATAAAATAAGACACTCATTTAAACAAGTATTGTTATCATAGTGAAAAAATATTGTTCTTATGTGTACAAGAATTAGGGTAAAGCAAATGTACAAGCATTGGATAATTTTATATTAATAGTTTGTCCTATGACAAATATAAAATGTGAGCACAATAAATAACATGTATTTTCCCATTAAATGTGAAGTATTTTCCAAAAAATTTAGTGTTCAACCATTGGTCCATTTTTGTTCAATATAAGTTGTATTTTAAATCATTATGTGTTATTTTTATAACAACAAATAGATTTTTTGTGTTCAACTATTAGTCCATATGTGTTGAATATAAAAGGTAGAGATATCAAAGATTTATGGTTATCAATAAGATTTGGTCCACTTAGGTTGGATATTAATTTTAATTTAAATAAAAATATCATATTCTACAAGCAACAAATGATTTTTTTTTTGGTTCAACTATTTCGGGGTTCCATGATTAAGTTTTGGTCAAACCTTTAAAAAGTTAAATTTTAGACACTTCTCAAAAGAGTTGTTGATGTGGCAAGTTGCATGATGAGTCGTGCCTCCAAACCTTTAGTTATAGATACAAACAAGAGACTAGTCTACATTTCAAAATGAAGGTTCTAATGCATATTCTAGTCAATTGCTACATGTTGAGAAAAGTTAGCCTCGCGATGACTACTATGATAGGCCCCCTAAAAGGAATAAGGGGACATCACCAGGGCCTATTCACAAACAATGACACATAAGCCTTTTTAACGAGGGAACACGGGACCAACAAAAGACTTAGGAAAAATAAAGTCAGGCGAAGGAAATAAAACGATAAAACAAAAGGGGGCCCAACCTAGATGAAGCGATGGGGCTTAAGTCGTTTTAAAACCTTCCCAAAAAGTAACGAACAAATAGATCCCATCCATGGTGTAAGATGAACACTAGGGTTTTACATGAAGATGAAGGTAAGACCCCAACCTTAGGCTTTTCCCAAACACCATAGATGACCAGAGACACAAGGCAGGATAAAATTGAACACAAAGAACAAAAATTTGAAGTTCCTATTGGTTGTTTTTACTATAACTAGGTTGGTCTTCTAATCTACCTATGGAATTGCCAATTCCAATCAAGGGCAGCTCGAAGGACCTAGACCAATTGACGATGATTTTAAAAGACCTCCTACACTTTGGGCTCTACAAGACCTGGGAGGGTGATCCCTTAATGCGTTTACAACCTCTGCACCATTATCATAAACAACATTAACGACAACAGATAATCTCATATAATAGCTCAACATAATAGGATAATACCGAATAGAATTGGCTATTCATCAGTAATATCAACTATTTGGAGCATGAGATAACTACAACACATTCCACAGTATAAAATAGTCATTGATTTGCAATTTGTAGCAAGCTCTAGGTAAAAAAAAACAAATACTGAACCATACAGATTAGTACAACTTAGATCAATGCCATATATCCATTAGGGAAGTCAAATTCATAAACATCTAAGGGTTTATGAAAAATTTAACACATAGCATATAAGATCCTTGAGAACATTGCTTTACAATTTCATCAAAATGTATTCTAACCCAATACTACTTATCAAATCCTTATATAGAACATATCCATCTACAATCCCATTCAACTATTTTAATTAATTCCTTGAATTAAAGCTAAAACAAAAATCATACACACCACAACAGTGAGATGAATGAGACAACCCTTGATTATCTTATTCAAAATTAAGATATGCATGTACAATGGAGAGACATGAGTTTGAATTAATCATTTCAATTCAAATGCCAGTACTATCATAAAACACCAAATCCTCATGAATTCAAAACCTACTACATAATGACTCAAAACCTAAACTGCATTTTCCTTAAAACCATCGAACTTTACAATTTTGCTCTGCAACTCTACCTAGACTCGACCAAAAAATATCTAACTTGCTAACTCGTACTTTTGGCCTTGAAATCCTTCTTATAGAAAATGAAGGAGCAAACAAGCATTGGGCCAGAAAGTTCACGTGTCACCAGCCAATTAAAACACTTGGTGATATTCCAAAAATTGTTACAACATCAATCACCTTGGAGAATCTTCTTGTTCATAGTGCCCGCTGAGAATGGTTGATGCAGCAGCAAAAAAATTCAAGAATCCCGCACCCAGACTGCCACCAAAAATAAAACTGGAATCCGTTGTAACTGCAACAACTAATTTTCCAACCGTTAGTAGCCCACTCCTTTTACTCTTTCTCAGTTAAATATTTATTTACCCATTTCTGGTATTCTTCATCAGTTGGCCAATCAAAATTAATTACCTCATTCACCTTGACATTATAAGGTGTGTATTTAAATGCTACCTAATTTTCTTCCCTTTCAAAAGATTCTAAGAATGAGTTGGTGCTAATGATTTTGTCCATACAACTCACCAATAAATCATAATCTGAGTCATCAAAATTTAATTTAATTTGATCATTGATGACCTCATTTGCCTGATCCTGCCACTATTGGAGTGACCTGATATTCCCCTGCTCATCAATTATGTCAGGTAACAATGTGTTGCACCAATCATCAAAATTCTTCACCAACTCCATGATCTTCCTACTCAAGTCATCTGGTAAGGTCTAAAAACCTTGCAATGATTTAACTAACACCTGAGTATGCCTTAATGATTGGGGCCTATTATTTATATCAAACCTTGAGGCCTTATACATTATGTCTAAATCATTGGTCCTAGGGATCCAATTTTCAATTAATGGTATCACTATTTCCTGATCCCTATCAATATTCTTTATTGCATCTAATAATAAAGAATATAAAGAATATATAGATGACAATCTATTATCTACCTTCTCATTTAGATGCCTTAATACAACAATAACAACCTCCTTTTGTTTTAGAAGGGCTCCTTCCTCACTTACCTTCAAAGATGCGTGTAATTCTTCAATTTTATGCATTAGTTAGTTCTTCGAAGGATCAACAAAGTATTCCATTTCTTCATCAATTTGTTCCAAAGAAGGGTTGAGGGAAGGAGTTTGACTGGGAGACCCTAGTGGGGAAATAATAGGAGAAGCAGGAGGCACTGACCCTGATGTGGAAGGAAATGTACTGATCCCTGGAGCACTTGATGTCTCCCCAATTTGTTTGTACCTTAACCTATCCACCTCAGTTTGCAGCTCAACAATCCTTTGCTGCATCTTGCTATATTCCTTAATTAGGAGATTATATTTCTCCATTAGGCTTTTCTTTTCAGCCTCCTCTCTTTCAATAGTCTTTTGGGCCAATTTGGCCACATTTACAGTCAAATTAGTGGCCTCAGTGGTTGAGGTCTCTGAAGCCCTCTTTATTATTAACCCTCCTCTTAAATTTGGGCTAATATTAGTAACATTTGGTTTTCTCCCTCGAGGGGCCAATGCCCAAATTACCAAGGTCTCATATTCTTCCCTGAAAACAAAATCTTGTAATGCTGCCTTGACCTCTTCTTCAGAATCTTGCAAGGGATGCTTGGACTTCAGAATGGCATTAAAAGCTATGGCATTTGTAATGTCCCATTTAGGAAAAATCAAAACACCAACCTAACTTACTAGCTTTCGCCCTTCCTCAGGAGTGATGTTCTTGAATTCATCCATTAATTCAACTTTCACTTCATCATCATTCTCCTGGTCTGACCTGTCAGGTCTCAATTCTCTTCTCTTCTTACACTTATCCTGGTATTCTTCCAATTGCAAGAAGACAAGAGTTTTTACAAATGCATTATCATCTAGAAACTCCTTACATGCCTCCATTCTTGCATCTTGCACATATTTACCTTTCATATCCAAATCGGATAGAACCAACTCAGCTGGCCTAGGAGGGGAAGGCATACCAATCTGCATGTCCTAATCAGTGACAAAAATTTCATCCACCAAATCCTCATGTGGTTAATCAGTCTTTTGCCTCTTAGGGCTTGGTTTAGATGGTGGTGGTGAGGGACTATCCTCAGGTGATGATTCCAAATCAATGATCTTAATTGCCCCAGGTATTTTGAATTTTGGACCTAGTTGTGTAGGAAATTTCATTATTTGTTTCCCTTTTCTGTCCTCTTCTTCCTCATCACTACTATCATCTCTTTTCCTCCTGTAAATAGGCCTCTTTCCTATAGGTTGGTATGTTGGCCTCATTTCAATTGCCCTGGAACCTTGCTCCTATATACCCAGACTCAACTCCAAGTTTATCTTCTTAGTCCTCAAACTGCCCATGATTTCTTTGAAGTTCTCCATTAGAAAGTCAATTTTCTTATGGTATGGATTGAATTCCAACAATGGATCATACTTTGGATCCATTTTGTGCACAATAGCCATTAGCTTATCATAAGCTATCCACTTCTCCTTTTTCAACTCCTGCATGCTTAGGTCAAATTCATTTCTAATCGAGTCCTCAAGAAAGTTGAACTCATGCACAAAATTACCACCTTTTATCCTTTGTCTGAAAAGGGAAAAGAAACGCTCAGGATCATGTTGCCACTTAGGACCACACCTCAAATGATAGTCTTCAAATAATCTCCCAAAGTGCACCCACCCTCCTTTCGAAAAGACAAAATCTGACACCACTGTATAATCTGGGGAAAACGTTCCTTTACCCTTCCCAGTAAGGTTGTCCTCATGGATACAACCAATTTTCCACATAACCTCTGCAAATCCCACCCTTGGTGGCACATTGTATGGCAATATATGAGGGGTCCCTTGAAAACTGTACACCCTCAAGATAGTGCTTATTGGGTATGGAATAATGTCACCCTAGTTATGGAAAACCTTCAATTTTGGCCTCCTCCCTTTTGGTCTGAGGAAATCATGCAGTCCCTCAGGAATCCTGGGTACATTTACCATCAGCCTGGCTCTCAATCTAGAAGCAAAACAATTGTCAAAATGCACATAACTAGTGTTTTCCTTGTTACATGATAAATCTGCAGTCCACATTTGTACTGGCAATCTTTCTCCATCAACCAATTGCCTTAATTCCATCTTCTTAGAGAAGAAATCAACATTCTTGTACAAGAACATATACATTAACATAGAATACTAAAAGAATTGGGTGCCTGTATCATTTTTCTGCAACTTTAATAGCCCTTCATGTATCCTTTCAACCAACAAAGAAGAAAAATCATAAGTCACAAAGAAGTTAGGGTGTTGTATTTGTACCCCCATGAACATGTAAGCGATAGGCATCATTGTGTTGGGATTGAAGCAAAATCTATACGGTGGTAAAAGTAACCATGAAATGATTAAGCAAAGCAATTCAATCTGAAAGGTTCCTGGTCACTAGGGCTACTATAGAATCTCAAACCTCCTGCCCTAGACAAATGAGGTGGGAGCAAGTTAGCTCTGAAGAGTGATTTCAACTTCCCATACTCCTGCTTCATTTCCTCAAGATCGATAGGAACCAAGTACATACTAGGCTCACTCAAATTCAAAAGCTGTGAATTCTTCTCTATTAATGCTTAATAGAACCCTTCCATCATTATCTCTGATTACCCGTGTGACAGGGTCATATCGTACAGCCACTGCCCTAAGCAAGTCTACATCAGGGAACACATTTGGTATCACCAGCTTCCCCATATCATACATCCAACCATTCGAAAAGGGGTGAGGCAAATTCCTCTATCCAAACCATAATCTGAACATCTCCAAACCTATAAGAGGAACCCTAGCATCGGCTATGTTGGAACAATTATACACTAATCCCACTCCCTAGGGTTTTCCTCACATCAAAACCAATCCCTTCTTCCTATCATTTGTTGACAAAGGGATTGATCTAGGAAGTCATCATATAGGTTTCTACTTAAATAATCAATTTGGCCAGAGTGTTGCTTTGTCGGTGCCATCTTGAGTAAACTAGGGCTTCCTTGCTATCTCAAACCTTAGACAGACTAGGGCTAAACAAAATATGAAATTATAGAATAGAACTTTGCAATTTCCCACAACTCAGTTAACCTATAGCCCTAAAACAATTATCAATAAGTCCTATGACAAGCACACAACAAATTTCCCCCAAATTCAAATTCAGAATAACCAGGAGATACAAAAATTGAACTCACAGCTTTGCGCTTGCGTAAACCCAAATCCTTGTTGTAACAGCTTGTGACTTCGTCCTCAGCTTTGTGACTACTCCGCAAAGATGTTTTGAATGCTTTCTGATACCAAAAGCAAAAGAATAGTTGCTTTATTTCGATCAAACTAGGGCAGTAGATGTCATGTATGCCACTAAAGCTCACTCGCGCGTTGCACGAATGACTCCATTCGTATTTGATGCAGGTTCAAATATTAGCCGTCGATCCTTCACCTTAGTCAGATCATCGAACAACTACTTTCAAATCAAGCTGACACAATCTCCATCATGGCAACAAGGGGCCCACCGTACTATACGCTGCCAACAAAATCCGCGTGGTGCTTTCCCGCGATATCATGATCTATAAAGACCTCGCAACTTCTGATCATGCAATGGTGGACAACCATTGATCTTCAACCATCAACAATCCAGTTCATCTAACACAATTGCCATCTTTTTCATTAACCATTGAGCATCTTCTCCGCCGAGATCACAACACCTCCGCTAATTTGAAACATGTGCATCTCACAAACGCTTTAGTAACCCGCTACATAATGAATTAAAGTTGGATTAATTTACCAAAGTATTTCCATCGTT
>VDFB02286613.1:0-19068 GCA_007258455.2 Sequoia sempervirens
TCTCCCTCCTACCAAGGATTAAATTTGATGGTCGACTTTTCCTGTCAACAAATTTTTTAATGATGGTTATCTATTCAAGGGTGCCCTTAAAACATTATGATATACCTTAGTGTATGTAAAATTATATATAAATCAAACATATATATCATTATAATTCTATATAAATTTTGACAGTTTATCCAAAATATCTCCTTTTATTTGATACAATCTTCTTAAAATTTTGATTGTATTCTATGGAAAAAATCTTTAAATACGGTCATATGGCCATCAAATTTAAGCCTTACCGCCTACCCCCACTCCCTCCATATCTTTCTCTCAAGTCATCATTTAAAAAGAATATAATTAATATTTATATTAATATTAAAAACAAGGTGTTCGACCGAACATTTTTAGAATGTTCGGTCGAACCCATTTAAAATCAATTTTTTTATTCTATGGTGTGTGGGTTCAGTCGAACCCATATTCGACCGAACATTTTTATTTTCTTTGACCGAACAACTGTTCGGCCGAACCCATATTTTTTCACCCTCACCCTCTAAGGCACGAAAATTGCTAAGAATTTTGCACTTCGAAGCTCAATTTGAGAATGAAAATGGAGGAGATCTTAGAAACCCAACTAGTATCGGGTTCCCCTCAAAATGAGCTATCCAACAAATATAATTTTAATATGTTTTGATTATATTATCTATCTATTTTTTAAGTTTTATTAAATATAGGTTTTTCACTAAAGATAAAACTCTCTGTTTTGCACAAGTGGAAAAATAGAAGATTATCAAAAAAAAAAAATTTAAAATATGAGTGCACCAAATATTGGAGTCCTTGATCCAACTAAAAAAAAAGAAAAGAATTTTGATACATACAGTAAAAGTTATGTGTTATACGGTCGTGTTATGTATGAATTGTAATTGATTGACTTTGAAACTTGATTAAATAAAAAATATTCAATAAAAAACTATATAACCAAGTGGAAGCACTAGATATTGGTGTTACAAATCTAAATTTGAAAGAATTGGAATTTTATCTTTCAAGGAAAAAATGTTATGCGTTATATGGTGTGCGTCACTTTTTAAAAATGTTATTTTTTAAAAAAACCAATTTTCATGGAGATGGAAAAAGAAGTGCAATCGATTCCAAAATTGAAAAAAATATTTTTAGAATCTGACAAAATGTGACAAGACTGTGGTTTGCATCATCTTCAAATTCCTCACGGTTTAATCGCTATAGGTGCCCGAATGTGAAGATTTTGTTAAAAAAAAAATATATTAGTGTCCAGTTTGGCCAAAAATTGTAAACCACTATTGTGGGATCACCCCAAGATACATAAAGGATGTCAATCCAGCACATATGTTTACGAAGGCAGTGACAAGGGGGAAATTGAGCTCCTTTTCAACTTCGGTTAGCCTTCATGGTGAAATTCAGGTATAACAAAACAACAAGGTCCAAGGTACTTATTTTCAGTGGGCGCTATAAGTGCAACAGTGTTGTCCAAGATCAGTCTCCAAGTAGGAGATTGTATTGGTGTGGAGCCTAATTAATCTCTAAGTGGGAGATTGTTGGTATATAATGACTAATCATGATATACTGTACACCCGACGTATATCCTTGTAGGGTGGGGGTTTGGGCGCAACAGCCCCCAAGAAAAAAAAATTTCTCATTTTTTTTGCGTTGTCACTGAAAAAAGAAAAATCACCGAAAAAGAAAAAAAAGTGACTTTGTAAAACCCTAATTTTGGAAGCTTCTAATAAATTTGATATAAGGGGTTGGGATGGGGGTTACAGTATGAAAAAAAAAAGTGATTATTTGCAAGATTGTAATATGTTTTGCACTAGATAATAAAATATTTGGATGGCTGTGGCTTTGTGGATGTAGCCCGGATTGGGTGAACCACGTTAAATTCTTTGTGTTATCTTGTTTCTGCTATAATTTCTCTATGTTTTATTTTTCTATTTTATTAATCAAATCTGCATTTAATTGTTAGATATCTGCCTTCTAACCCTAAAATGATTTTTGTCAAGGTGTCCAAAAGGGCCGAAAAAAAAAAGTGAGACCAATACTTGTACATTCACATCATGGGTAGTGGAGTGCGAATGTGGCATCACATGATTGGTTACTTTTTAGATCAAAGGAATACATTCTGTTTAATTATGGGTAGTCAAGTCACAACTATTGGACATTATATAGACAACTACTATCACAACTATTAGACATTATATAAACAACTACTCTCATAATTATTGGAACATGCTCAACTAGTGGGTCCTCTCACTATGGGTCCTCTCCCCTAGTATTTAGAATTAGAATTGACTAGTCTTGCAATTGACCGAGTCTAGTGGCTAAGATAACTCCGAAGGAACATGGCTACCACGAAAAGAAAAAGATTCCGTCCGTGGAACGCGTTGACGGGTCAATGGAGGAAATTGGAACAGCGACACGGAAAACCGGCTGGGTTTCTAGGAAGTTTACGGAGATTGACTTTAGGTTTCTTTTGTTCTATATAGTGTAGGGCTGCCTGCTGAATCTGTACGTGGATGTGGAGAGTAGCAATGGCATCTACCTTAAGCCAGCAAGATGAGGAGGGTACTCTGTACAGTAGTCGCCATGAACATAATATTTGTTCGCATGAAAGCCTTCAGCCTTATACATGCAGTGGCTGCAAAGAATACGGAGCCAACTTTGGGTACAAATGCCTTCTATGCCCTGACTTTGTATTGCACGAGGTGTGCGCAGCCATTCCTGATGAGTATGAACATCCCTTGTACATCAATCATCCGCTTCAGTTTCGCCCCAAAACGCATCTCCGACACCACTGCGATGGCTGCGGAGGAGTGCTCAGAGGGTTTGTGTTCGAATCCCCTTCTCGTGATTTGAGGCTTCATCCACTGTGTATGGCGCTTCCTAAAATTCTCAGCTATGGCGGCCATAAAGATCATCCCCTGAAGCTTGTTGTTGACCAGAAGGGAAAGTTCAACTGTACACGGTGCAATAAGACCAGTTCGTGCTGGAGGTTTCAATGCGAGGAGACGGCGTGCAGGTTGTGGGTGGACCTGAATTGCGCGAAGGTGGATTTTCATGGGCTTTCAGATGTTGGTATCTCGAGCAGTGCACGCCGCAGTCGAAGCAGGCGTGTTCTGGAAATGCTCGGTAGATCAGGCAAATTTGTGGTCGGGAAAGTTCTCGAGGGCGCTGTTTCCGGTGTTGTAGGAGCATCAATAAATTGAATACTCAATGGTATTAAATTCGAGGAAAGTTTTAGATATATTGAGAGTGCTATTTACCAAGTCAAATATAAGATAGCATTAAAAATAATTGAATTATATAATGTCATTACTAGTCAAGAGAATAAGGGATCTGTATATAAACACTTATTTACTAGTAATTGTATTTGATGTGTAATAGGCATGTCAATAGGCGTGCTATCTTTTAATAGAAAAGTTATAATGAAGTAGTACTTGATGTGGAATAAGTATGTCAAATACATATTTATAATGAGTGTAATTTTTAATTAATAAAAAAATTATATATAATGTAAGTTTTTGGATTCAATTGTGTATGTTTTTAGATCATTGTTTTGGATCACATTCAATGATCCATCATCAGAAAATAAAAGCTAAACAATAATGAAATGTGAACATCATTTTTATGATAATAAAAGCTATCGTATATAACATATATTTTGAGGGGTTGTAGTATATTGTTGATTGAATTGTCTAATTTGAGATTGATGTTGTGTGTAGTGTCTTCTTTTCAAAGGAGATGTATGCACCAACTTCTATACATGCATATTGTCTGTAGGTCAAACTTGGGTAGATATATAGATTTGCTAAACAATACACCATGGAGGTCAGAATGGATGTGATGCCTTATCAATTATCAATTAATTTGTATTAGGACATAATACATTATGATCTTACAAATATAAATAATTGGTTAAGATGAGTTTCAAGTAGTTAAGACTATAATCAAATCATGAATGGCAACAATATTGCAAATTCAAATATAGAGGCTAGTTTGTATGTAATAAGTTTTTGGAAAAGCTAATCATGTATGCCAAAGCTTTTGTCAAAAGAACATCATTACATTAAGTTTTGTCTTTCCTCCAAAGGACCAAGAGGTTTTGGTTTATACTATATCTCTCTCAATGTCCTTTCTACCAAAATTAATTGTGCAATAAGAGTAGCAACAAAAGAGGAGAGGTGGGAGAACCAAAGCTATTACCCAATGTGGACTATCTTTCAAATGTAATTGTTTTGAGTGTTATATGAGCTTCTGGAGCAAGTAGAATGGGTTCCGAAAATAAGACACTGCTCACAAAGCCATTAAAATAATTTAGGATCGAATGGAAAGAAGATGAAGACAAAGAAAGAGAAGTTGCAAACTAAACTATAGTTGATTAGATGATTGGAATCAAACTTTGATTTCGAGAGTGGTAGTTTTGGAAAATAGAGAGCTCATAAGTAAAGGTAATTCTAAACTATTTTGAAATATAAAAGAAAATTAGACATGTTATGAAGGAGTGGGCACTTTAACTATAATGTAAGAAAATACATTTAAACCTTATGGAAATCTATCAATCACCTTTAACATGGTTAGGAATACCCAACTATATGAAGAATAAAATGAATCAATAGTGTGAAATATACTTTATGCACTAAAATTTGAAAGGAGATTTGTGAAAAAATAATCAATCTTATAGTTACAAGAAAATTATACTATAATACACATGTTTATGTTGGAAAAACCATTTTGGGAGAAAACATTACATTCCAAGACATAAAACAAATGTAAATTATCATTAAAAAGGGTTGCAATATAATATCTAAAAGAGTTCCTTTATAGAAGTATCGCCAACATGTAAAATTGGAACAATTCAAATATTCTAACAATACCTGCAATTTAATATAAAACCAAGGTTTGGATATGTTATATTAAAAATTTATCCCTACGGTGATACAACAAGAAGGATACTAGAATAGTTGTGTTAGATAAATATGTATGAAAAATATAATATTATACACACATCATTAGATTCATCCATTCATAAATTTATATCATATAGTTATTTTGTGCAGTGTATTGTCATACCATAAGCATAGATATATAATTCATATATGCTTGGGTGATTCTTTACAATACTTTTATTCATCTATATTCCCTTCTCCTTCTTTGCATATATCTTTCTGGTATAGATCTGGATACTAAAATAGCCTATGAATATGTAAAGGTATGTCTCTCTATTTGTCTTTGTATCTTCGAAACTAGTACAAGGTGTTGTACATTGTTTGATGCTAGGATAATGTATTTCTTGAGTCCTATAATAATTATGTCTTGTAGATTTTTACTTCAAATTTCATGCTTACAAAGATCTTCTCATGAATTAAACCACTACCTTTTCCTCAAAAACACTTTTATCAAGGTTCTTCTAAATATTTTATTTAGATGGGTCCTATTGTATCTTAAAATCTATCTCAAAACTTGGAAAAATATTGAGATCTTAGGTTATGGTAGAAAATGTTTGGAGGTGTTCTTAACCTTAGCATATGAATTTTTCTAGCATAAGATAGTTTATTCTTGATGTTTCATATGAGATTTGATATTGAAGGAAAGTGAATAATAATTATTATACAAAAATATTTTGATAATTGAAATCAATTATGTCCTTTACATATTTATTTGGCCACTTATTATTGGAGGCTTCTTATTTTTTTTCAATGGGAAACATCTATACATCACACATAATTTCATAGCTCCTTCATGGTTTTATAAAATCCATCTCCATATGTTATCCATTTGAATCTTTTGTTACACGATGATCTATTACTAATTCATATAATATTGATATATAGTATTTAACATTATTGCAAGTTTTATAAAAATTATTTATTTTTTACCTAGTTTGTCCCTAAGATTTCTCCAATCATCCTAACTTGATCTAAGTTTTCTACTACATATACTTTATTTTCTTGTTCCTTAGTTATTTCTTCTCCTATTCCCAACCACCAATTTAAATCTCTCCTTTTGATTATGTTTTCATGGACATAAATGTTGCAAGTATGAAGAAGTTGTTGCAAGGTGTTGTCATTGATGTCAACTGGTCAATTGGTTATCATTTGGTTGCTGTTGTCATTAATGTCATGGATGTAGGTTATTGGCTATATATGTCATGGATATTGAGAAAACTGTATTGAATGAAGATTGCAGGTGTTCAGTGGTTGCTCCAGGTTTTGCTCTGGGATTTTCTTCCATATGTGTGTGGTTCAGATATGTTGATCATGGTTGTTGGAAGCTGTTATATCTAGATTTTTTCCTTATGATTCATTATACAGTATGAATTATGTTCACCAGTTGTGAACTGTGATTTTATGTGCTTCTGGCTGAGGTCCAGGAGAAATATTATTGGTCCGATTTCTCTTTGGTTAAGTCTTATGACTTACAATTCTAGAGTTAAGTTGTTATGATCGTGTTGAAGATAATTTTGGTATATGGAAGGATTGTGCTTAATTGTTCTATGTGTTTTAGACTGGTTTGGTTGACCTTGTGTTAAACACTACCTTTGAAATTGATGAAGCATTTTGTGACCTATTTGGGTCCTCATCAAGCGTGTGTTTGGGTTGCCCTCACTTTAATTCCACCCTAGGATGTTTTGGCACCAATCTAATTTGAATTTAATGATGGATGGCTGACTTTGGATATGTTTCAAAGTTGAATATGGTATAATTATAGGATGAGTTAGTGGTGAAAGATGTACAAAGAGATAAGTGCAAAGAAATAGAGTAGATAGATGTGAAGTAGATGCAAATCAAGTGGATGTATGTCATATGAGTGCAGCAGATCAGTGCGAAGTCTAAATGCTAAGTTTCCAGATGTAGTGAGTTGAAGGTGGACTCTATCATTCATGCATGTCTGCAAGTGGTTGAGAAAATTGTGGTGGATTTCTTTGTTGCATTGAGATTGTCTTCTCTTTGTAACATATCTCTTTTATCTTCTTTGTATCTCTATGGTAGTCATCCCTCCGAGTGGTTAACCCTGTTGGACAGTAAGTCATGATCTAGGAAGTGATTCCTTGTTTTCAAGGAAGCGAGCCTTTTGCAATCGATTTTGATATTCTCTACAGTGTTAGTTAATCCTCACCATGGTTTTTCCCTCATTGGGTTTTCCATGTAAATTTGATGTTAATGTGTTTGTGTGATGATTTTCAATTTCTGCACTTGCACTTAATGTTTAATCATTTTAGGAGAGTTAAGAATTGTGATTGATATAATTTACGATGAATGTTATAAAAGTGAAATTTGCTACAACTAATTCACCCCCCTCTCATTTGTCGTGTTCAATAATTGGTATCAGAGTGTGGTTCCTTGGAGAAGAGATTAACTGCTTAAGGAAGGTTTGAGATGGTTGGTAGATTTACTCATGATTATCCGAGGTTCAATGGAACTAATTATGTTATCTAGAAAATATTGATGGAAGAATATCTAGAGTATTGTGAGCATGATGTGGAGAAAGCTTACAAGAATACTTACACTCCTCTTGCTAATGTTTCGAGTATGTCTAATGAGATCAAGGCACATGAAGTGAACAATAAGGTGAAGTACATTTTGAGGAATAGTCTTGTACATTCTGAGTTGATTAAAGTTCAAAATTTGAAGACTGCTAAGGAAGTTTGGGGTGCTCTAGAAAAGGCCCATGAAGGTGATGAAAGGGTCAAAGAGGAAAAATTGCACAATTTGGAGACACAGTTTGAGCTCCTACATATGTCTAAAGATGAGAATGTTAAAGCTTATGTACATTGATTCGATGAGGTATTAGATAGAATGCGAGGACTTGGTGCTACAATAGATGAATCCAGAATTGTAAAGAAGATTCTTAGAACTCTCCTTGATGCTTACATTGAAAAGGTATGTGCTATTGAAGAACATATAGATTACAAGACTTACACTAAAAATCACTTGTTGGGAACTCTGAGATTTTATGAGATGAGAAAGTCAAATTTGAGAAATGGATCCAAATCAGAGACTACTTTTAAGGGTACAAAAGTTGAAGATTCAAATGAAGAAAATCTTGATGAAGGAGAAGCTAACTTTGTGAGAAAGTTGAAGAAAGGCTCTAAAAATTATGAAGGTAAGTTACCCTTAAATGCTTTAGTTGTGGAGGAATAGGTCATTATGTTGTAAGGTGTCTAGAAAGAGCTAAGAGGAATAAACAAAGATATGAGAAAGGAAAGAAAGGTAAGAAGATCAATAGAACAAATTATGTGAATAAGGATGATAGTACATCTAATGAGGAATCTAATTACGGAGATCCTGATGATAATGAATGCTTGTTGTTGGCTATAAAATATGAACCTACTTCTGCTAAATCTGAAAAATAGGTGAAGAAATTCGCTCTGAAGAAGGGGAAAAATGAAGGTACTGTAATCTCTACCCTACATGCTTTAGAAACAAGAAAAGAACTATTGGGTTCTTGAAAATAGTTGTTCACATCACATGACTGGTGATAAGAGTAGGTCTGCTAAAATTGAAAAATATAATGGAGGCTTAGTTATGTTTGGAGATGATATTGGTGCTAAAATTTGTGGGATAGGTTTAGTAAGTTTTGATGGCAAGCATAATATTGATGATGTCTACTATGTTAAGGGTTTAAGGAATAATCTTTTGAGTGTTAGAAAGATGTGTAGTAAATGATATAATCTTGTATTTGAGTATGAAAGATGTGAGATTAGAAAAGGATCCGAAATAGTGATTGTTGCAGGAAAGAAATCTAAAGGAAATATCTATCAACTTAAGGGTGTTGATGGACGATGCTTTATGACTCATATTAATGACAATTGCTTGTGGCTTCAGAGAATGTGTCATATGAAATTTGATAACTTGGAAAGGACTAGTGTAGTTTAGGTCGTGAGAGATTTACCAAGGATTACAAAGCTTGTTAATGCTATTTACAGGAATTATCATTTTGGGAAGCAAGCAATAAACCATTACAGATCAAAGGAACAATCTACTAGTAGACTACTGGATTTAATTCATATAGATATCTATGGTCCTACAATAGTGAGAAGTCTACAAGGTGAAAGGTACTTTATGCTTTTGATTGATGAATATTCTAGATATACATCATGGGGTGATCCCACAATACTGGTTTACAATTTTTGGGAGATCCTGATTTTTGCTTAAATCGGATATTTTTAGAAAATATAATGATTTAAGCCATGAAAAGTTCCATTTAAAGGATTTTTATTGAAGAGGGTTTAATTGAACCACCTTATATCAAACCCCCTTGGATAGATTCCTACTAGTTTTAAACCATACCTATAACAAAGTATCCTTTACACTTATCAAAATGCTTATAAAAAACCACTTTTGATTTACCTTTTGGGGGATCAAATGAATTCATTTAAAATTTAATTTTTGTAAGTATGTAGTCCTTATTATAAGCTTCCCAAAAATTATAATTTTAAATAAATTTAATTTAATTATTATATTTATTTTTTATTTATTGTAAATGTAGATTTTTAACCGAAAATCAAGCTCTATGTTCTGCACATGTGGAAAATAGCAGATTATAAAAAAAAAATAGCAGTGCACTAGTTATTGAAGTCCTTGATCGAACAACAAAAAAAAGTTGAATTTCGATACATTCAAAAAAAGTTATGTTGTATATAGTCCGCCTATGTTTGAATTGTAATTGGTTTGACTTGAAACTTGATTTAGGAAAAAATATTCAATAAAACACTATGAAACCAAATGAAAGTGCTAGATATCGTAGTTACAAATCTAAATTCAAAAAAAAAAAAGAATTTATCCTTCATGGAAAAAAAGTTATGTTGTATATGGTGAGCATCACTCCTTAAAAATGGTGTTTACTAAAAAAAATTATTTTTCGAAGGAGATGGAAAAAGAAGTGCAATCTAATTCCAATTTTTTGAAAAAATTATATTTATAATCTACAAACAAAATGTCACAAATCACTAGTTTGCATCATCTTCAAATTCCTCATGGTTTAGCTACTATAGGTGCCCGAAAGTAAAGATTTAGTTAGAAAAAATCACTTCAGTGTCCAGTTTGGTCAAAAATTGTAAACCAATATTGTGGGATCACACCATGGGTTACATTTTTTAGAAAGAAATCAGATGCATTAGATAGATTCAAGACATTCAAAGCTATGGTTGAAAATGGAGTAAATTTGAGGATAAAATGCTTAAGGTCTGGCAGAGGTGGTGAATTTACCTCTCATTAGTTTGATATGTTTTGTGAAGTGAATAGAATAAAAAAATTTATCTAATTGGGTAAGTGCATGGATCTATGACACAATTTTGGCTCTTAATATGCCACTTTTTTTCTAAAATCATCAAAATCTAATTTTCATGAGAAAATGAAGATAGTTACACTCAAAATTTCAAGATACAACAAGAACAAAAGTTGTAGTGCTCCGAGTCTAGTTTCTAAGCTACTATTTTTTTTTGAAATTAATGAAGATTAAGGGTCACAAAAAAGGGGGGGAAACAGGTCCTTCTTTTATAAAAAAAATAGCATAGCTCTTGAGGGCTCCCCCCTTTTTGATTAACCTTTTTTTAGAATTTCAAAAATCCCAATAGTGAGAAATTAGCTAACACCATGTAGTTTATCCTCATTCTTTCGGATAATTTTTTTAATGAATATATAATATTTTATAAATATTCAAAGTGGAAACATCCTAAAAACCTAAAATTTGAGTGTGCTCCCCCCTAAATGTTTTGAAAACTAATCAAAAATTGATTTTTTTTCATCATGTGTAGAATGGAGTCTAGTTTTAAAAAATTAATTTGTTTCGCATTTCGATGAACGACTACAAATCTATCCTAAAACTAGCACATGTTGGTTTTTGACCAAAAATGGAGGCATTTACAATAGAATCCATGGATCAAAACCTTAACTAAATCAAAATGAAAAAAGAATAATATATTTAGATAGCTAAGAGAGAGGTCAATGCTATCACAGTTTTTTTATAAACTTGCATTGAAAGACGTGCAAATGAGATGGGGAGCATGAATGAAAATATAAGGAAATATGGAAAATCCTATCGATTAACATGTCCAAAGAAGGTCATTTGGAATTCGCCAAATCACACATCACATTTGGCAAGCGCCAAATTTGGTGTGTGCCAAATGTGATGTGTCATTTGGAGAGCGCCAAATTTGATGCTCGCCAAATGACCTGCTTTGAACAAAACATGCATTTCCCTTCTCTTTGTTTGACAACTTTGATAATGCTTAGAGTGCACAATTTATGATCGTAGATGCATAGTTGAGGTTTTACCTTTCATATGCTCTCTAACTCATTACCCTAACTGGATAATTCTTTATCCCTTTGAAGTCTCTCTCTCTCAGGTCTCACTCCCTCCCACACGACTCGATGAGCCTTGTTTTTGGTCTAGTTTTGGGTAAAATCTATAGTTTACCTGTTGGTAGATGTCATGAACTCTAATGATTAAATATTGGTATTTGCATAATGTTTCCCTCAAACCATTAACATTTGACATTATCCTATCTCTGCAAGCTTTAATGAGATTTGGCATATTATGTAGGTTATCTATATTGATTTTGCATGTGGTTAATGAATGTTCCTTAGAGTGGTTATAGATGTGCAGTTATTATGCGTACTAACCTTTCCATGTAGATTTAATACACCAAGTTGAGGAAGACACCGCCAGCTGGGCATGCACCATAACGTCCAGCTAAAGAATCGCTTCAAGTCAAAGGCAACCGATGACAGAAGATTCTTCTTACAATTGAATGTAACCACCTTGTAGTGGACTTTAATGATCAAGCATGCATGGGTGTTACTGTTGTGTTGGATCTACATTTGGACCTGCATGTCTAACCAGATTCTATGCATGTGTATCTGCCATCGCTCCACTTTCCCTGTTTTCCCTAAATGGCGTCCTCCTAGTCGTGGAGTTGACTACCACATTTAGTTGTAGTATAAATAATGATTTGATGCTGCTTCTTCAGGAGGTTGCATGATTTGATATTGTACTCTCATTCTCCATTTTTCAGTAATACAGATACATTAGTCTCTTGTACGCATGATTCACAGTGAATAAAATAAAGTTTTGAGTTCAAGCATTTGAGTTTATTTAGTTTTAGAGGATACTTATCCAAGGGGGCCCACTTGGTGAGTAATCCACTTCTTAGTTTAGCATTAGTTTAGTATTATTTTCTATTTAGTACTTAGTCAGAAATTTGACATCAATTGTTCCTGCAACCACTAGAATTTCATTTTGTGACTGTTCCTGTAGCCAAAGCAGGTAAAGTAGTGTCTTGTCTGTTACTCAGATTTTCATTCCTATTATGCATTTCTTCTTAGTATAGTCATTGATTGATGTTTAGCATTTGTTTAATTCCTTTTCAAGCAATTTACTTTCAGTATTGTGTGTTTCTTAGCTATAGAATAGATGGCTACTTTGAGTCCCTAGTGCACATACTGTGCTAACCCATTTCAAGTTCACATCCTTGGGTTGACAAGTTAAATGCACCTTTATGATGGTTGAAATGGCTATTCAGGTTAGATGTCTAATCTTTGAATCATGTCTGTAAAGGCTTAGTTATTGAGATCATTGTAGGAGGCCAACATTTTTTGCCCCATTATCGAGGAATGGTGTCAAACTAGGAGTCTTTTGGAGTCATTGGTAGTTTTCCTTGTTGTAGTGTTTCTGAAAGTTGTTCTTAGCATATCCTCATTTAGGAAGTAATGACCCTCCTTATTCTTTACCAATTCTTTTTGTGAGCTAACTGATAGTGAGTGATATCGCATGCATAGAGGAAGGAGAAGGGATGCTTATGGGAGAATCCTTCCTAACAATACTCATCCATTCCAGCTAGTTGACTATTAGAATCTACCAGAAGAAGAGGAAGAAGATCCACATCCCTTTTCTAGTGCATATCTTGATTTGACTAGTTCTGAAGTCTCCTCTGAAGATCAAAATCATCTTAAGAACCCCTTTTTTTTTAACAACATCAAACAGGCATGGGTGATGCAAATAGGAACAGACCTAACTAACCAGCTTCTCCTTTCCCCATTGCCAATCAGAATGAAGTTGACAACATCAAGAAAATTCCTGCCTCAACACTCCCAAAGTTTTATGGACTTGTCACTGAAGATCCAAACACCTTTCTACTTGAGTTTTGCATACTCTATAGGAGTTATGATTATACTATTGATGCCCATAAGCTTAAGCTATTTTTGACCACTTTGAAAGAGGTTGAATTAAGATGGTTCATGAGCCTAGGTAGAGATACTGTAGAAACTTGGGAAGATAGGAAGACAAAATTCCTTGAGAAATACAAGGAATATTGCAGAGGTAGTGACATGAGAGGAGGAAGATGATAGCCTGGAATATTACACTGCAAGGTTTTTGGTTTTCCTACAAAAATATCCACACCATACACTTAATGAAGACTCACATAAGTTGATTTTCTTAAGAGGAATCAACGATAGCTGCACTGATGCCTTGGACCTCTGATGCAAAGTGAGCAGGGAAAGATTCTTCAAATGATCAACTAAATGATCAAACCACAAACTTAGCACAACTTCTCTCAAATACCCCTTTAATTGGACTTTGTCAATCCACTACTCCTTCAAGGAAATGAACCAAATCACCTAGGGTTCTTGTACTCAACACAACCAAGGGCTTGGAATTACTTTGATCAAGTTCCAAATGACCAAACTAGGCCACAACATTCTAATTAGCACTTAGGAAACTCCATTTGTTCATCACTCATACCACTAGGCCTCTTTAGCCTTGAATGCTTGTAACACTGTCTGGTAGGACAGTCTAAATAAATTCCACCCACAAGCATATATCAGGCTTAAACTACTAAATTTAGGCAAATATGATATGTCTCTACAAGACCCCAAAGTCTCACCTTTTGACAATGGATGGAAGAGTAACCCTAAACCAATGTACCGTTGTCTCCAAGAGGCCTAATTTGCTGATCACAACAGGATTTTGATTACCTAGGCTCACCCCAAAGCCTTAATTCAGACTCCTATAGGATAATTACAACCATTTTCAACATTCCTAAGTGCCTCTTTAAGAAAAAATCCACACAAAACAAGCAAAACTCACTTTTTGCTTCACCAATTAGGCTTGTCACATGAAGATGCCAGACCTAGTTCAATGCGTAAACTCCTCCACACACTTTTCCATTCTCTAGAACCAAGGAAATATGAAATTTTACACAAGTACCTTCCATCCCATCTAGAATCAACATTTTTACAATGTGGAGATGGAAGGAAGAGCCATTTTTCAACCAAAACCCTTGTTTTGAGGGTTTCAGACCTACCTCTGCTAAAATGGCAATAAGTTTTTCTATACTTAATAAAATTCTATCAAATAAACACCAAATGAAAGCTAGGTCTTCCTTCTTTCCAAGCATATCAGTTTTGTACCTGTAAAGTCTATACAATGTATGTACCACGCGTTTTAGCAGCAATTTTTACACAGATTTTTCTAGAAAACAAAAAAAATTCATTAGAACTTCAAAGAAAAAGTTTCATCAATCATTCCTCAACCATGAGAGGCTTATTTAAACTTCTAACAACCTTTTGAAATTTCCTCCAAGTGAAATTTTGATTAGTTACATGCTAGAACTAATCAAACTTCACTTTATACTCTTAATTGCCTAGTTAAGGCAATGCACACTACTTCCTATAAGCCCGATTGAAATGAGGGTTCAAAATGTGTAAAAAGACACCACAATCACTTGAAATCATCAAGGAAAATCCCCTCAAGTACCTGGTTGCATATGGAATTTTGATTCTTTAATTTCCAAGGTGCACCAAGCTTACAAAATGAGGATGGAGACCTTGTTATTACATAGAAACTTAACACCAAGACCAAAACTCAACAAAAGGCATAGAAAACCTATTGAAAGGAATTTAAGATGGTCCTTAGGACCTTATTACATCAAATTCAACTTGAAATCAAACACAAAAACAAACAAGGCCTCAAAGAGGCATGGAAACCCAATGTGCCCCTACACCATGCACCCGGGGTGGAAGAGATCTCAAGTACCACCTGAGATCAGTTGTTGCAAAGTCATACCATATTGTTTGATGTCCTCTTCAGTCATCCAAGTTGTATCCTCAGGTGGAAGACCCTACCATTTAACAAGATACTCATTATATACCTTTTTCCTTGTCCTTTTTACGTCTTCGGTGTCTAGAATGGCTTCAAGTTTCAAGGGTTCAGATGGTGGAAGGTCCTGCACTCAATCTTCATCAACTTCCACACCTATACCTGCATCCAAAGATCCCTTAAAGGGGTAAAAATCAGCAACATTAAAAATGGGTGAGATAGCCACTCTAGGAGGGAGTGCTATCTCATATGCATTTTGCCCAAATTTATGAATAATCTTGCAAGGGTCTATTTTTTTCATTTGCAGCTTGGTGTATTTTCCTTTAAGAAATCTCTCCTTCAAATAAGAAAAAAAAAGATCTCCCACCTTGTATTGAACATTCCTTCTCCTCAAATCTGCCCTCTCTTTGTAGTGGTCTACACTGTTTTTGAGATTTTCCTTCACTTGATCATGAATAGACTTCATTTCCATAGAAAACTCTTCACCTTCAACACTTATTTTCTCCATTCCTTTTAGATCTCTCAACTCAAAGATTCCCCTTGGATTCATCCCATAAAAAACCTCAAATGGATTTTTTCCAATGCTTCTATTAATGGAGTCATTATAAGCATACTCTGCTTGAGGCAACACCAAATCCCATTGCACACCATGTTCTTTTGTCAAGTATCTTAAAAGATTCCCAAGTGATCTGTTAACTACCTCTGTTTGGCCATCCGTTTGAGGATGGCAGGCTGAGCTATACTACAAATTAGTCCCCAATTTCCTCCACAAGGTCCTCCAAAAGTGGCCTATGAACTTGGAGTCCTTATTAGATACAATGCTTAGAGGAATGCCATGCATTCTCACAATCTGCCTAAAAAATAGACCTCCAATATTAGAGGCATCACTAGTGCATCTACAAGGAAAAATGTGCCATCTTGTTGAATCTATCAACTACTACAAACACACTATCAACCCCCCTTTCCTAGGCAATCCTAAGACAAAATCCATACTTATGCTCTCCCAAGGCCTACTTGGGATTGGTAGAGGCTGATAAAGACCAACATTTGAAGTGGTCCCCTTTGCTCTTTGACATATGGTGCATGTTTCCACAAACCTTCTCACATCCATCTGCATTTTAGGCCAAAAGTAGAATCTCCTAACCTGCTCCAAAGTTTTGTCAAGTTCAAAGTGCCCTCCCAGACTCCCACTATGTTTTTCCTTTATTATATTCTCCCTCATAGAGCACTTGGAAATGCACAATTGAGCCCCTTTAAACAATAGACCATCTTGCAAAACATAATCAACATAATCAATGTGAAAAGCATCAGAAAATTGAGAACAAACTTCAAAAGCAACCTTGAAATCTTCATCCTCCTTATACATACCTTTGAGAGCTTCTATGCCCACACTTTGTAGTTGAACTTCTTGAACCATCATGACCCTTCTACTAAGGGCATCTACAACCTTATTAGCTTTCCCCTTCTTATGTTTTATGGAGAATGTATATGCTTGTAGGTATTCAACCCACTTCATGTGCCTTTGGTTCAATTTTTCCTATCCATTCAAGAAACTAAGAGCATGGTTGTCAGTGAATACTATAAACTCCATTGGTAACAAGTAGTGCCTCCATTTCTTTAAAGCTTGGACCATAGCATACAATTCAAGATCATATGAAGAGTACTTTCTTTTGGCTTCATTTATTTTTTCACTAAAAAATGCAACCGGTCTACCCTCTTGACTCAAAATAGCAGCTATTGCTTGATTACTTGCATCACACTCAATAGTAAAAACTTTATTAAAATCAGGAAGAGCAAAGAATAGGCTGTTGTGATACCTTTTTCTTCAAGTACTCAAACCTTTCATTTGCTTCATTGGTCCATTGGAACTTACCCTTCTTCTCTCCTTTGATTGTATCAATGATGGGGGCACAAATATGGCTGAAACTCTTGATGAACTTCCTGTAGAAGCTTTCTAGGCCATGAAAACTCCTTACATCACCCACTAACTTAGGTGTTGGCCAATTAAGAATAGCCTCAACCTTTTATGGATCCATTTTCAAACTGCCTTGTGAGATAACAAACACAAGGTAGACCAATTCTTCTTTCATGAACTCACATTTTTATAAGTTGATCAACAAATTTTCTTCATGCAGCTTTCTTAAAACCTATCCAAGATGCTCCAAATGCTCCTCCTTGGTCCTGCTAAAAACAAGAATGTCATCCAAATAAACCACAACAAATTTTCCAATAAAGGGTTTCAATACCTCATTCATTAGCCTCATAAAGGTACTGGGAGCATTAGATAAACCAAAGGGCATCACCATCCACTCATAAAGACCTTCATTGGTCTTGAAAGTTGTCTTCCATTCATCCCATTCACGAATCCTAATTTGGTGATACCCACTTTTCAAATCAATCTTTGAAAAGTAGTGAGCTCCTGCTAGACAATCCATAAGATCCTCCATCCTTGGCATAGGAAACCTATATCTGATTGTTATCCTATTTATGGCTCTTGAATCAGTACATAATCTTCATTTACCATCCTTTCTTGGAGCTAGCCCAGTTGGAACAACACAAGTGCTTAAACTCTTCCTCACTATGCCCTTATCCAACAACTCTTGCACTTGCTTTGCTATCTCTTCATTTTGGGCTGGTGTCATCTTGTAGGAAACCTTATTAGGCAATGTAGAACCTGGTATCAAGTCAATATGGTGGCTGATATCTCTGATTGGAGGCAGGGAACTAGGCAATTCATCCACTACAATCTCCTTATATTTCTCCAACAAAGTTTGGACTTCACTAGGTATGGGTTTCTCTTTGTTTGAGGACAAAACAGACCTGCATTTTGGCTTAACAACCAAGGAAAACCCTAGACCTCCCTCTTCCTTTAAGGTCTGCAAAAATTCTTTCTCACCTACCACCATGATGTTAGACTCAAGTTGTTTATCTACCCCTCATCTGGTAAAGGTCTCATAGTGAAAGTGTGTCCATCTTTTGTTATTGTGTATAGGTAATCTTCTCTCCATCATGTTGGGCTTTCCTATCATACTGGAAAGGGCATCCTAAGAGTAGATGACAAGCATCCATGGGTGTGACATCACACAAAATTATGTCCTTATACTCCCCAATCTGAAATTCTACCCAACATTGCTCATTAACAAGCACTTTTTGGCCCTTATTCAACCAAGACACCTTAAATGGGGTAGGGTGAGAAATTTTTTTCAGTTTAACTTTTCAACCATTTCAAGAGACACTAAATTATCAGTGGAACCAGAGTCTACAATTACCTTGCATACCTTCCCATGAGATTTACATGAAGTCATAAACAAGGGCTTTCTCTGTGGTGGCTCCTTGGAAATTGGCACCTTGAGAAGTGTTCTCATCATCAAGCTCTCTCCAAATTTAGGATCAATAGGCCTAGTTGAAAAGAGTGAAATGAGCCTTGATCTTGCCATGTTATTCATATGGTATTAATCACCATGAGTAGTACGACTACCACACATTCTTCAAAAAGATTGAGAATTCCAATTAAATGAAATGTAATACGCTAAGTCATTGAAAAGAGAGAAATGAGCCTCAATCTCGTCACGTGTCCACATCTAACAGTTCTAATGTTATTTTGGAGGTTTCAATTCACAAGTCTACTGCTTCAGAGATTTACTTGCGGAATGCACCTACAACTGTCCATCAAAAATTCATCGAATTGTCATGGTTAGATTGATTTGCAACATCCTTTATGTAAAACGTTCTTAAGTTTTTAAGCATTGGTCCTACATTCTCCCTAGGCAGTCCCTCTTTTAAAACAAACTTAATGCACGTGCATATTTTTGCCACTTAAGTTCTTCAATCACTCATCACCAAAATCCAACCCGTCAGATTCATTACCATGATGATGACCCTTGATCTAGCCACATGTCCACATCTAACGGTTCTAGTGTTATTCCAGAGGTTTCCATTTGCAAATTTAGTGCTTGA